>PITA01026353.1:8611-22844 GCA_004023965.1 Spilogale gracilis
GCTGCCCCCCACCCCAGCCCATCCCAGCGTGGCAGTTTGGCACAGCCCCTGCCCGGGGACCCTGCCGCAGCCCTGCACGGGAGCCTGCTGTCAGCCCGCCCCCCAAGACCATCAGTCCCTGCTTAAAACCCCAGGATCAAAATCTCAGGTCCTGACCCCGGCTGGCGAGAGTCTTCGCCCGCAGCCCTGTCTCGCCTCCGGGGTTCTGTTGCTGAGCCCCCCAGGCCTTTCCCCTCTGTGCTACCCCGCCCACCAGCTCTCTGCCATCCTCCTGTCCCAGAATCCACCACCTCCCCAGAGACGCCTGCTCAACCCCACGGCCACTCTCAGAGCCTCCTTCCTGTTGCTTTCTTGGGGAGCTTCTGAAATGTTCTTCCTCTCTTTGTGCTCTCAGCCCCCTCTTTTTAAAACAACAACAACAAAAAATATTTTATTTATTTATTTGACAGAAACACAGCTAGAAAGGGAACCCAAGCAGGGGGAGTGGGAGAAGAGAACGAGGTTTCCCATCGAGCAGGGAGCCTGATGCGGGGTTCGATCCCGGGACCCCAGGATCGTGACCTGAGCCGGAGGCAGACACCCAACGACTGAACCACCCAGGCGCCCCCTCAACCCCCTCTTGAGCCCCTGGCCTGTCTGCTTCTACTCTCTTACGGAGTTGGAGGGCAAAGATACAATGTGGGGCCAAGGGGTCCTTGAGGGATCAGGGTCCCCAGCCGGGGGTCCAGCCCGTGAGAGTCCTGGACCCCCACTCTGGGGCCGCCTGGGTATAGCCTGTCCAAAGGCACGGCGGGGAATGGAAATTTCCTCGCTGCTGGAGAACCTGGTGGACTTCCGGACAAGGCTCTAGATGAGCTCGTGAAAGTAGCTGAGAATTCCGTGAAATGTCTGCAATTTCTCCCGGCGAGCCCAGCCATGGGTGATTAAAATACAACAACCTAATAAACACCCCCAGAAGCCTTTGCACATAGGTTCTTACAGGGATGCTTAAGAAAATTAAGGGCTGAAGTGATTTTTTTTTTCCACCAGCAAGAAAGATTGGGTCACTTAATTAAGAGCTGTCCTTAATCTTGGACAAACTAGTTCTAATTTCTTCGAATTATCCCACATTCCGCTAATTCCATCCCCCACCCCCTTACTCGAGGGTGTCTGAGCAGGAGTGCCCTGAGCAATTTTCAAAGCCTGGCTGTAAAGATGGTCTCATTTTCTTCAGACACGAAGGGAGCATCTCGCCCTTGTTACCTGCAACAGCGAGAGAAAGTGGAGAGAGAAAGGGCTGCAGCCACCTTGAGGGGACGGACGCGTGCCTGGCATGATGGACAGAGCCGGAGATGTGACGGGGTACCCAGCAGAAAGCCCAGGCTCGCGAGTCCCAGAAGAGGGGGCACCACAGAGGGGCGCATGAAACAAAACCAAAAAACCTGAAGGGAAGAAAGGAGGGACGAACCGTGGCTGAGTTCTGGTTGTTGGGCGGGGGGCTTGGCCCGCTGCGGGGACCTGTGCCCAGAGCTGCTGAGGGACGAGCAGAGAGACTCTGCCACCCAAACCTCAGAGACTCGGAGAGGGAGGGATCCCCCAAAGGAAGGAAGTGCTGCGGGCAGAAGGAGATGGGGATGGTGGTGGAGTGCCCACAACGGGTGTTTCCCAGAGACTCTGAGAAGGAAAGCATCCGGTACCGCTGAACGTGTTCTGTTGGTATGGCCATTCCCAGCTCCCCTGCCCGGGAGGACCAACGTCCCTTCCCTAGGCTTCAGCCATCTGATGTGGGCATGAGGAGCTCAGCTGCCTTGTCTGAGCAGCTGGTCCAGGAGGCACCACTAGGGAGCCGGTCCGGAAGAGAGGCAAGGGAGGGGGCTGGCAGGGTGAGCAGGGCTTCGTCCTGCTGGGAGAGCCACCCCACCTGCCCTCGGGGATCCCTTGGAAGCACACAGGACGCTTCTGTGGGGGCAATCATGACCCAGCCTTTCTGGCCTATCCTACAGTCCCCAGCAGCTAGAAAACATGTCCAGCAGAGTGAGGTGGGAAGGCTTGTGGCCAGCGCCCACGGAGGTAGTGAGAGCGGAGGGGACCCGCGCAGGACCCGCATCACTGCCTGTACCTCCCAGTCTCATACGGGGAGGCACGAAGGCTAGGACAGTGGAGGGACAGGCTCACAATGACACGGCGTAGTGGAGGCAGCCCGTGGTCCCCTGGTCCCCCAGCTGCTGCCCTAGCACGTGGGACCCTCCTCCCCATGTCCACATCTGCCCATCTGAGGACAGTGCTGCGCCGCCAGCTGCCCAGGCCACTGACAGTGTCCCCCCCCCTCCGTCCCACCGCCTCTCGCCCCGCTCCAGTCAGTCCAAGTGTTCAGCGGAGCACCTGTTCTGTGCGGCTACCATGCTGGGCTCGCAGACTCCGGAGAATGGGAAACACCGCCCCTGCCTCTGAGGAGCGCCAGACGCCAGGCTCCCGAAGAGTCAGAACACAGACTGTGTCCTGCGTGCGGTGTCCAGTCGGCGGGTGACATTCATGATTCACTAGCAGTAGCAAGAAAGTCGCTCACGATCAGTCCTGTTCAGTTTACAACACATTTACCAATCCATCCCATTTTTAAACATTTGACAAAGCCTGTGTCTTCATGTGTAAAAGAAGACAGCTGTCCTATAGTCCCTCCCCGCCCTGGGCCTGGAGCTCGTGGGCCACGGGAAAGTGAATGCCGTGCTTGGGGTCCCGGGCGGGGGGCCAGGGGTGGACCCTTATGTGAGGTTCCTATCAGGACCATTCAGATTGGGAGCCAGAGAAATACGACTCCGTGGATGGAACTAAAGGGTGTTACGCTGAGTGAACCAAGTCAGTCCGAGAAAGATAATTATCATATGTGGAATTTAAGGAATAAAACAGAGGATCATAGGGGAAGAGAGGAAAAAATAAAACAAGATGAAATCAGGGAGGGTGACAAACCCTAAGAGACTCTTAAGCATAGGAAACAGGGTTGCTGGAAGGGAGGGGGGTGGGGGGATGGGGGAACTGGGTGGGGGGCATTAAGGACAGCACATGATGCAATGAGCATTGGGTTTTATGTAAGACTGATGGTCACTGGGTTCTACCTCTGAACCAATAACATGTTAATTGAATTTAAATAAAAATAAATTTTAGGGGTGCTTGGGTGGCTCAGTCGTTAAGCATCTGCCTCTGGCTCTGGTCATGGGGATCGAGCCCCACATCAGGCTCCCTGCTCAGCGGGAGGCCTGCTTCTCCCTCTCTCACTCCCCCTGCTTGTGTTCCCTCTCTGGCTGTGTTTCTCTCTGTCAAATAAATAAAAAAATAAAAATAAATAAATAAGCAAACAACAAATAAAAATAAATCTTACATAAAAAAACTTAAATCAATTAATTAAAAAATACAATTCAAACTAACTTAAGAAAGAGAATTTAGGAATTTGCAGAGTTGTGAAGTCTAGGGGCTCAAACACCATTTCTTCTCTCTCCCTCTCTCCCCACTCTTTCCTTCTCATCTCTGCTTCTCTATTAGTTCCCTCCTTCTCTCCCCCTCACTACAGACGCTCCCTCTAAGGGCCCTGTGCTCACGCATACCAGGTTAACAACGCCAGGGGACAGGGGCTGTTTTCTCCCTGCCTCTGCTTATCAACACAAGCTTAGGACATGCAGTCTGGTGATTGTCCAAGCGAAGGGGCAGGAATCAGTGGTGGATGGCCCCACCGAGACCTTACTGATGGTTTCCTGAAGCAAGGATGTCAGGTGATCAAAGCAGCCCTCTAGGAAGTGCATATATACACACACATATGTATTAGTATATATTAAAATATATTTTACTATATAATAATATATAATTAACAAATGATATAATATATAATTATACAATATATAATAATAGACAATATAGTATATTTTAATTTATTATATGCATTTCATAATTTATTGATGTGTTTATTATATTATATATCATATACTTACATATTATATAGTATATATTTATATTATATGTTATATTATATATTGGAATATATAAACATATTTATTATATATTTATTTTACAAAATAAAAATACATTTTAAATATATATATTTTTAAGGTTTTATTCTTTATTTTATTTAAAGATTTTATTTATTTACTTGACAGAGAGAGACACAGCCAGAGAGGGAACATAAGCCGCAGGGGGAGTGGGGAAGGGAGAGGCGGGCTTCCCATAGAGAGGGGAGCCAACATGGGGCTCCATCCCGGGACCCTGAGATCAAGCCCTGGGCCAAAGGCAGACGCTTAATGACTGAGCCACCCAGGCGCCCCTGAGGTTTTATTTTTTTATTTTTTATTTTTTTTAAAGATTTTATTATTTGACAGAGAGAAACACAGCGAGAGAAAGGGAACACAAGCAGGGGGAGTGAGAGAAGGAGAAGCAGGCTTCCCGGCCGAGCAGGCAGCTGGATGTGGGGCTCGATCCCGGGTCTCCAGGATCATGACCTGAGCTGAAGGCAGTCGCTTAACCAACTGAGCCACCCAGGCACCCCTGAGGATTTATTTTTAAGTAATCTCTACACCCACCGCGGAGCTCAGACTCACGACCCTGAGGTCAGGTGTCGCTCACCCTTCTGACCGAGCTGACCAGGCGCCCCTGAAAAGCATATCTTTAACTCAAAGTACAGTATCCGCTACATGTAGGTGCTTACAAGTGTTGGCTGATAGATGAATGAATATAGACTTCGATAAATGCAACGTGTACATTATTATTTTTAGAAAGAACAATCCTGGGGCACCTGGGTGGCTCAGTAGGCTAAGCGTCTGACTCTGGATTTCGGCTCAGGGTGGTGAGATCGAACCCCTCTTCGGGCTCCATGCCGGGCCTGGTGGAGCCTACTTAAGGTTCTCTCTTTCCTTCTTCCTCTGCCCTTCTCACTCTTTTTCTCTCTCCCTACCTAAAAAAAAAAGAAAAGAATCCTACTCCTTTCCGCCTTAGGTACCCCCGGCTATGGGGCTTGGAGACTTTTACTTCCCCCCACATTAAACACAGGCAGACGTCACCACGGCAAAGACACTTCCAGAACAAGGCACCTGGAGCCCATGATGACTGATTACCACGACGGTGATCTTACCATTGTTTCTTCTTGGATTTCCAGAAAGTTACGCAAATGTACCTTAGGTCTCTATCCAAGGGTCCCAACTTGGGTGTGAACCCAGTATCACGTGCCTAGAGAAAGCTCACCATTGGTTAAAGTGCCCACATTCACTCTCAACCAGCCCAGCCCCGGGGCACTCATCCCCCAGCTGCCCGGTGTGAACTGCAGACAGTTGCCCCCTGAGTCTTCTCTGGGGGTTGCCTTCATCCAAAAAGGCCTGCCTCACCCAAGATCACCCCTCTTTACTGCGTAGGAGTGGCCCCTATGGAACGGCCAGCACGTATGGGGATAGAAAGACCTAGCATCCTTTCCCTAAGTGGGACAATTCTGGCGAGCCATCCCAAGGCCACGGACCCCTGTGCCGTCTACGGAGGACTTTACTGGACCCCCCAGCTTCTGCTTCCTGCAGCCCCTCCTAGTGGGTGGGTTCCAAGGACTCCCCTGTAATAGACTTCCTGCGTGCAAGTCCTCATCTCAGAACTGGCACGCCAGGGAAGTCAACCTGCAACAGATGGGACCTAAAGTGGTCCAAGTGTCCCTGGAATGGGATTTTGGATCTGGCTCAGCCACCAGATGGCTGGCAGGGAGGACTCTATCGCTGGTGATCGGGGAGCTCTGATAGCCACGGGCATGAGGTAGGCATGCAATTAAGAGCGGCGGAAAGGAATGCCCGGGAGAGCACGGAGCAGCAGGTATTTGAGGAGAACAGAGAAAGAGTCATCCTACCAGCTCTGGAATCGGATGGTTGTTGCTGGGGGCAGCTGGAAGCATTGGAGGAAGACAAGCAAAAACCGAGGGTGGTTTAATCACCAATTAAAGGCTAATTAAGATAACCAGAGGGTCTCCTTAGCATCATACGAATTAAAGACTCTCATCTCCTGCAGCTAAAGGGCAAAAAGAGCTAAGGATCCGGCTCAGGACTTAATTATAAGGCTTGCCGAGCTCCAAAAGTTCAAATTCTCAACCCCGGCAGATCTCGTGCGTGAGGGTTGGGGCGGGGGCCGGGACCCCTGGCGGGCTCTCTCGTTCACACGCCCGGCGGCGGGGCTGGGAGCTAGAGCAGCAGCTGTTCCTTGGGCACCTCTATCTGGATGCGTGTCTCCATGTGGTTTCTCCCACAAAGAAAGCATCCAGGCGGTTGGATTTCGTACACGATGGCTCAGGACTCCAAAGCCAATGCCCCGTAAGAGACAGCACGTGCCAGGTGGAAACTGACACAGCCTTGGATGATTTTCCCACGGGCTGTTACTTAAGGCAGGGCTAGGCGCAAGCCCCCAACAGGCAGAGCTTCAGGTCATGGCCCCGTCATCCTCATTGTATGGAAAACACAGCAGCTCGAGGTTGGAAGACACACGGAACCCGGAACCCCAGCAAGTGGTTGGATGGGCCCCTTGGGGACCTGGAGAAGGAAGGTTAGGAGACCAGCAAGAAGGAGGTCTGCAAAAAGGACATGTGGGCAGGCTTCAGACAGGGCATGATGTGGGAAGACCTCCCGGGTGCAGGAGGACACCCCGCCAGGAGCGTCCACCAGAGAAGAAGCAAGGCAATGCATACCCAAGGACATAGGTGACTAGACCAGAGGATGTCAGCACCCTTGGAGTGGCTATGGAGCGGGACCAGAGCAGCCACGGGCCCCGCTGCACAGCCTCCCACTGACCACGGCTGAAGGTCCAACCTGCAGGCCACGGAAACCCACGCCGAGCCCCTCCTGGTGCAGAGCTTCCTTTGAGGAGACCATCAGCCACTCAGCAGCAAATGGACTGCGTAGACGCTGGAAAGGCAGCGACTCCTCTTGGTTGAAACTGACACACCTATAGTATTAGCCAACCTCTCCAGAGACCCAGAACCAATAGGGTATGTCTACACCCAGAGAGAGGTTAATTACATAGGATGGGCTCACATGGTGATGACGCTAGCAAGCGCCAATTTGCAGTGTCTGGCAGTCTTGGACCTAGATCTGATGGGCTGGCAGTCTGGAGACCCTGGACACAATGGGGCAGGTGGAGGTGGAAGGCAGTCTGCTGGAGGATAGCCTCTTGCTCCAGGAGGCTGATCGTATTGTTTAAGATGGGCCTTCAACTGATGAGATGAGGCCCACCCATCTTGTGATCCATCCTTTTTACTTGAGGTACACCAGTTTAAATGTTCATCTCAATCAAAACCACTCTCTAAGTGGACCCAGAAAATTAAAACATCATGCCCAGGAAAAGGTTTGTCTTTCCTGGCCACAGAGCCTCAGCAGGCGTGTCCCTCTTCATCACATCTGAAGGTTTATTGGACATTTGATCCAACACAGCACATAAAATCCCAACAAAGGCCGTATGGTAGAGCGGACATGGCTGCAGAACAGGTGACCCATTCCTGCAACTCTGTGCACTGCGATCACCGACGTCCTGGCTTTCAAAGAGCGAGCCTTCTGCCAGGGACGCAGGAAGAGTCCCAAGAAACTGGATCGTCACAGTTTCATCGCATCATTACAATTCACCTTCTTTTTTTTTTTTTTTTTTTTTAGATTTTATTTATTTGACAGAGAGAAACACAGCTAGAGCGGGAACACAGCAGAGGGAGTGAGAGAGGGAGAAGCAGGCTTCCCGCTGAGCAGTCCGATGTGGGACTCGATCCCGGGTCTCTGGGATCATGACCTGAGCCGAAGGCAGTCGCTCAACCAACCGAGCCACCTAGGCGCCCCTACAATTCATCTCCTTAAGCATGTGAGTCAATGGCCTTCGGTAAGTTTGCCCATCTACCTTCCGTCTCTCTAGATTTACCTTCTCTGGTCGTGTCACACGAATGAGATCATACAGCATGTGCCTTCTTACACATTGTCAAGGCTCCGTGCTGTCGGCACACCGATCCCTCTTCTCGAGGAGTGGCGTTCAGTTGAAGGACAGAACCCATTTTGTTCAGCCGCTCACCGGTGAACATACAGTAGGTAGCTTGTTCCCACTTTTAGGCTAATTAGAAATTAAGCCGGTGTGAACATTGCAAGGGAACAAGCTTTGTGGTGACTCCTCTCTACTTCCCTTGCCTACATACCTAGGAGTGGAGTTGTTGGGTCATTTCGTAAATTTTGTCAATTTACGACAATTTGTAAATTTATGATTAACCTTTTTCAGAAAATGATGCCCCACTTTCCAAAGTAGGTACATCATTTTGTGTTTCTACCAGCCGTGTGTGAGGGCGCCCATTTCTCCTTGTTCCGACTAACGTTTGTTATTGTCTATCTTTTTAATTATAGCCATTCTAGTGTGTGTGAAGTACTATCGTATTGTGCTTTTAATTTGCATTTCCCTAATGACTAATGTTGAGCATCTTTTCAAGTGCTTATTAGCCATTTGTTTATCTCCTCTGGTGAAATGTCTATTCAGATCTTCTGCCCATTTTTTAATTGGATGTTTGTCTTCTTGTTGAGTTCTCTCTATATTCTGGATACAAGTCCTTTTATTGGATCTATGATTTGCAAATATTTTCTCCCACTCTATGGCTTGTCTTTTCATTTTCCTAATGATGTTTTCTGAAGTGTACACGTTTTTAATTTTGATGTGGTTCAATGTTTCAATTGCTTCTTTTGGAGATTGAAGTTTGTGATACTAAATCTAGAAAATCTCTGCCGAATGCAAGATTATCAAGATTTTCTGCTGTGTGTTCCTCTAAAGTTTTTATAGCTTTAAGATTTTTTTTTTTTTTTTTGGTCATCTCTACATCCAACGTGGGGCTCGAACTCACAACCCTGAGGTCAAGAGTCCCACGCTCTTCTGACTGAGCCAGCCAAGCGCCCCAAGTTTTTATAGCTTTAGGTCTATGGTCGATCTTGAGTTAATTTTCATATGTAAGATCCTGGTCCAAATTTCTGTGTGTGGCTCTCCAACGTTCTAGCACCCTTGGTTGAAAGCCTATCCTTCTCCCATCGAGTGGACTTGGCATCTTTACCAAAAATCAATTGACTATAAATGTGCGGACTAGTTGCTGGGCTCTCGGTTCTGTTGCATTGGTCCCTGTGCCCTTACACTGGCTTAACCCTGTTTCAATCACCAAAACTTTCAAGTAAGTTTCAGAATTAGAAAGTGAAAATCCTCCCACAGCGTTCTCTCTTTTTTTTTTTCCAAAACTGGTTTTGCTTTTTTTTTTTTTTTTAAACCCCATATAAATTTTAAGATCAGCTTGGGGAATGAGAAAGAAGCAGGCTCCCCACCTAGCAGTGAGCCCAGTGCGGGGCTCGATCCCAAGACTCCGCGATGATGACCCAAGCCAAAGGCAGTTGCCTAATGACTGAGCCACCCAAGCACCCCCAGGTTGTCAATTTCTGTGAAAAAAAAAAAAAAACCCTGCTGGGATTTTGATAAAGATGGTGTGGATGCTATAGATCAATTTGGGGGGGAATTGCCATCTGAGCCGTATTGGTCTTCTGATCCATGAACACAAAATGTCTCCATTTATTCACATATTCTTTAATTGTCCTCAGCAATGTTTTGCAGTTTTTAGTGTACAGGTCTTGCTCTTTAAAAAAAAAAAAAAGATTTTATTTATTCGGCAGAGAGAAACACAGCTAGAGAGGGAACACAAGCAGGGGGAGTGGGAGAGGGAAAAGCAGGTTTCCCGCCAAGCAGGGAACCCGATGCGGGGCTCGATCCCGGGTTTCCGGGATCATGACCTGAGCCGAAGGCAGACACTCAACAACTGAGCCACCCAGGCGCCCAGTCTTGCTCTTCTTATATGAAATTTATTCCTAAGTGTTTTATTCTTGTTGATGCTACCGAGCGGAATTGTTTTTCTTAATTTCATTTTCAGGTTGTTCATCGCCAATATATAGAAATGCAATTGATTTTTGTATGTTGATCTTGTCTATTATATCCTGGCTGAATTTTTTTATTAATTATAATAGGATTTTGGTGGAGTCCTTCAGGCTGTCGGCATAGAAGGCTGGCTATGACATGTCATCTGGAATAAAGATAATTTTACTGCCTCTGTTCCAACCTGGATGTCTCCTCTTTCTTTGTTGTATCTGGTTGCACTTTCCGAGACCTCCAGCACATACTGAGTACAAGTGGCAGGAGTAAGAATTTCTGCTTGTTGCTGATCTTAGGGAGAAAGTAGCCATCCTGTCCTTACTAAGTGTGACCGTAGGTATAAGATTTTGGGTCGATCCCCTTTATCAGGCTGCTGAGGTTCCCATCTACTTTGTTGGTTCACTTACCGTGAATGCATGTTGAATTTTGCTAAATGCTTTTTCTGTATCTTACTGAGATGGTTGTGTGGATCTTGTTCCTTATTCTATTAATTTGGTGCATTACATTAATCGAGTTTGAGATTCAAATCCAGCCTTGCATTCCTGAGATAAACCTCACTTAGTCTTGGTGTGTAATCCTCTTTATATATTGCTGAATTCACTTTCCTAATATTTTGCTGAGGATGTTTGCGCCTATACTCATGAGGGATTTTGGTCTGTCATTTTATTTTCTTGTGATGTCTCTATCTGGCTTTGGTATCAAGATAATACCTCAAAAAATGTGTTGAGAAGTGTTCCTTCCTCTTCTATCTTCTGGAAGAGTTCATGGAAAATTGGTGTTATTTCTTCTTTTTTTTTTTTAAAGCTTTTATTTTTAAGTAATCACGTGGGTCTTGAACTCATACTGCCTAGACTCCTAGACCAAGAGTCAGACACCCCTCCAGCTGAGCCGGCCAGACACCCCTGACGTCATTTCTTCTTTGAACACCTGGTAGAGGGACACCCGGTTGGCTCAGTTGGTTGAGTGTCTGCCTTCAGCTCGGGTCATAATCTCGGGGTCCTGGGGTTGAGCCCCACATGGGGCTTCCTGCTCGTCGGGGAGTCTGCTGCTCCCTTTCCCTCTGTCCCTCCTCCCTGCTTATGCTCTCTCTCTCTCTCTTTCTCAAATAAAAAAATAAATAAATAAAATCTTTTTAAAAATATAAACATTTGGTAGAGGGGCGCCTGGGTGGCTCAGTCGCTCAAATGTCCTATCCTTGATTTCGGGTCAGATCATGATCTCTGGGCTGTGAGATCAAGCTTCCCGTCAGGTTCTACAGTCAGTGGGGAATCTACCGCAGATCCCCTCTGTCCCTCTGCCCCTCCCCAGGTCATTCTCATGCTTTCTCTCTTTCTATCAAATACATAAATAAAATCTTTAAAAGAGAATAAACCTTTGGTAGAATTCACCAGTGAGACTATCTGACGTCACCTGGGATTTTCTTTGCGGGAAGACTTCAAAAATACCAATCAATTTCTTTTCTTATTATAGGCATATTCAGATTTTCTATTTTTTCTCCAGTAAACTTTGGTGATTTGTGGGTTTTATTTTGTTTTGTTTTAGGAATGCGCCCTCTTCCTCAGTTGCCTTCCTGGTTGGCAGAGAGCTGTTGATAATGCCCTCACGGTCGTGCCCTCTGTGGGGTCAGACGTTCCGTTCTTCTGTCAGCAATGATTTGAATGATCTTTGCATTTGCTCATGTTTTCTGGACCAAGGGAGCCAAATAAATAAGTAAAATATTTTAAAAATATATTTTTTTAAAGATTTTATTTGACAGAAACACAGCCAGAGAGGGAACACAAGCAGGGGGAGTGAGAGAGAGAGAAGCAGGCTTCCCACCAAGCAGGGAGAGCCTGATGTGGGACTCGATCCCGGGTCTCCAGGATCATGACCTGAGCTGAAGGCAGTCGCTTAACCGACTGAGCCACCCAGGCGTCCCTTAAAAATATTTTTTAAAAAGATTTTATTTATTTGAGAGAGAGAGAGAGCACGGGCGCTGGTGCATGAGCAGGGGGCCCAGAGGGAGAGGGAGGAGAAGGCTCCCACTGAGCAGGGAGCCCAATGTGGGGCTTGATTCCAGGATCCCAGGATCATGACCTGAGCCAAAGGCAAACACTTTACTGACTGAGCCGCCCAGGCGCCCCCCGATCCAGCTTCTCGGGGCAGACAATCAGATTGATGATCTGCCAAGATTCTTTCTTTTTTCCTCACATGGCCATTTAAAAGCTTTCTACTTTAACGGCATCCGGCAGAATTGGATAGGTTGTGGTTTTGCTTTCATTCCATTCAAAATTCTTTGTATTTCCCAACGTTCCTTCTGTTGTTTTCTAATTTAATTTTGTTGTAATTGGAGAACATACTTTGTACGATGTCAGTTTTTAAAAATTCACTGTGACATGTGTGGTGGCCTAGAAGATGGTCTGACAGAAAATGCCTTGTGCACTTGAGAACAGTGTGTCCCCCGAGCCCGGCTGCCGCGGGGCATCTGTGTCCCTGCCGCCTTCTGTCTGCTTCTCCTCCTGATTATTTGAAGGGATGCTGAAACCTCCCGCGGCAAGTGGACTTCACCTGTTCCCTCGGCCCTCCATCTTGGCTTGAATTTGGTGCATTTTGAAGCACATAAAAGACAAAGATTGTTCTGTCCTCTTAATCATCGAAAATGCCCCTTCTTTGTTTGTAGTAACTTTTTTTGCCTTAAAGGTTGATTTTTCTGATATTAATATAGACACACCCAAAATAAAACCAGACAAAATCAGAGAGGGAGACAAACCATAAGAGACTCTTAACCACAGGAAACAAAGAGGGTTGCTGGGGGGGATGGGGGAAGTGGGTGACGGGAGCTAAGGAGGGCACGTGATAAACAAACACTGGGTGTGATAGAAGACTGATGAATCACCCAACTACCGCCGATACTAGCAACACACTATATGTTAACTGAATTTAAATAAAATAAAGTAAAAATTTTTTAAAAATTTCATTTATTTATTTGACAGAGAGAGAGATCACAAGTAGGCAGAGAGGCAGGCAGAGAGAGAGGAGGACGCAGGCTCCCCGCCGAGCAGAGAGCCCGATGCGGGCCTCGATCCCACAACCCCAAGATCATGACCTGAGCCAAAGGCAGAGGCTTTAACCCACTGAGCCACCCAGGCGCTCTAAAGTAAAATTTTAAAAATAAATATAGCCACCCCAGTTCTCTTATAGTTTTCTTGCTGACTTTTTTCTATATTTTTATCTTCAACCTATTTATATCTTTGAAGCTAAAGGGTCTACCTATTGTTGAAAGCATGAAGTTCGATCTTGATTTTGTTACTGTTTTCATTTTTATAGCCTGACAATATCTGCTTTTTTTTTTTTTTTTTTTTAAATGTTTTTTTGTTTTGTTTTGTTTTGTTTTTAAAGATTTTTTTATTTATTTATTTGACAGAGAGAAACACAGCGGGAGAGGGAACACAAGCAAGGGGAGTGAGAGAGGGAGAAGCAGGCTTCCCGCCAAGCAGGGAGCCCGATGTGGGGCTCGATCCCGGGTCTCTGGGATCATGACCTGAGCCGAAGGCAGTCGCTTAACCAACTGAGCCACCCAGGCACCCCAATATCTGCTTTTTGAAGGTTTATTTATGTGCAATGTAATTATTGGTGTGGTTCTGACATTTTACTGTTTTCTATGGGTCTCCGGACTATTCTGTTCTTATGTTACTTCACTCTTTTATGTTAAATATATATCTTCTGGCATACTATTATCATTCCTTTCTTTTAACTATATTTTATTTTATTTTTTTAAGATTTTATTTATTTATTTGAAAGAGAGAGAGAGAGATAAAAAGTTGGGGGAGTGGGAGAGGGAGAAGCAGGTTCCCCTCTGAGCAGGAAGCCCGACAGGGGGCTCGATCCCAGGACTCTGGGATCATGACCTGAGCTGAGGGCAGACACTTAACAACTGAGCCACCGAGGCGCCCCCACAATGTACATCTTAACTTACAACAATCTATTTAGGATTAATACTAAATCGATTCCCATAGGATACAGAAACTTTGCTCTAATAACTCTCTTTTCCTCCCCTCCACTCTGTGCTAATAATACCCTGTAAATTCCATCACTATATATTAAAGCCCAACAGCACAGTTCTGTAATTATCATTTTATTTTTATTTTTTATTTATTTTTTTTTTTTTAAAGATTTTATTTATTTGACAGCGAGAAACACAGCGAGAGAGGGAACACAAGCAGGGGGAGGCAGAGAGGGAGAAGCAGGCTTCCTGCAGAGCAGGGAGCCCGATGTGGGACTCGATCCCGGGTCTCCGGGATCATGACCTGAGCCGAAGGCAGTCGCTTAACCAACTGAGCCACCCAGGCATCCC
>PITA01026354.1:0-22754 GCA_004023965.1 Spilogale gracilis
CGCTGCCCGGGGGCTGCGCGCAAAGTTTGGGCTCCGCGCGGGTCTCCGCGGCCTCCCGGCCCAGCCCGACGCCGGCCGGCCGCTCGCGTCCCTTCCTGCCTCCTCCCGGCCTCCCCACCCCCTCGCTGGGCTTTAAACTCGCCCGGCCCCGCCCGCCGCCGCCCGCCTCCGCCCGCCTCCGCCTCCGCCGCCTCCGCCTCCTCCCCCGGCCGCTTTTCCTGCTCCTCCTCCCGCCGCCGCCGCCGCCGCCGCCGCCGCCGCCGCCGCCGCCGCCTCCGCCTCCACAGCCCGGACCGCTCGGCGGCTGCCGGCGCGGGCGGAGCCGCGGCCGGGGCACAGGGCGGGGCGCGGGGGGCGCCGGGGGCCGAACCCGCCCGGAGGGGCCGATGCGCTGCGGTAGGGGGATCCCGCGTCCTGCCCCACCCTACCCCGCGCCCCGTATCCCCGGACGCGGGATCCCGGCCGCCCAAGCTGGGGCGCCAGGGAAGGAGATGTCGGACCTGTCCCAAAAGGCAATTTGGGCACGAGTTCCCTGAAACTCTTAAGTATTAACGGCGCAGTCCAAATCCTCGACTCCGGGCGCAGCAGGAGGACCGACTCCACCGTCGAGCTGCGGCTGCCAGGACTCCGTGGTGGGCTGGCGGTCCCGGTCCGAGAAAGGAGAACCGGGGTTTGCAGTGTCCGCCCATACCCAGCCAGGTGCGGGTCCTCGCCTCTCGAGCCTCAGTTTACCCATCTGCGGGCGAGCACCTGCCGGTGGAATGAGGAAGCCCAACATTTCTTAATGCCTCCAAGCTTCAATGCCCTTATCTTTGAAATGGGCTAATGCTCCTGCCGGAGGGTGCTATCCTGGGGATTCAGTGAGGTCATGGCTGTTACATAGAATGACTAGCACGAAGGAATCCCTGAATTAATGGAAACCCTTGTCATCGATATGGTGATTAACATCTCTCCCCAATCAAAATTACTACAAATATGGCAGTAACAATAATTACATCTTTTTCTGGGTCTTGAGGTTGTGGGAACACCTACAGTATAACTCACCTTTATCAAGCGTACATTTTTGTGCCAAATATTCACTCATGGTCTTACTGAGCCCCGACTGTGGACCTCTTGGAGATGCCCACTGTACAGAGTAGGAGATCGAGTCTTCCCCAGGTTAAATAACTTGGGGAGGGTCAAGCAGGTGGGCCGTGCAGAACAAGCATTAAAACCTTTTATGGCACCTTTTTATAGCGCTTGCTTTTCCTCTTGGGATGGAATGTATCAATGAAAGGTCATCCATTCCTGTTACTGAAACAGGGCCTCCTGAAAGCATGTACATTTTGCTACAAGCTCAGAAAACGGTAGGATGAACATCTGGAGAAAATGACATGAAAGAGCTTCAGATTCCTGAAAAAACGAAACACAAGGACTCCTGTTGTAGACAAAGGATGGAGAGAAAATTAAAGGGCCATCTTCTCAAATGTATCTGAGCCTTGAATCTTACAGCTTTGCAGAAGGCCCAGATTAGCAAGAAATGCCTACACCACTCACCATGCGGACAGCCTGATAGGGAGCGGACTTTTATAGGTGTTCAAAAAACACCTGTATATACAGGCGTATTTTTTTCTGCATCATTTGTAGGCAAACTCTGTACACCGTCGTCCTCGCTCCTATATAGTTTGATATGTCTTTCTTAAAGTAGGGATATTATCTTACACGAGCATAGCACAAGGGACCAAATCCATAAATTTGCACTGTAAAATCCTTGTATGTAATCTAGGTCTATATCCCAGTTTTACTGGTGGATCTGAAAATGTCCTTTATGGTGTTTCATTCCCAGATGATCATCAGTGTAGGGTCAGGTATCGCCTTTAGCTGTCTCAACATGACTGGGCTTTGAAACATTACTATTTGCTGAGAAGGGATCAAAATAAATGTCCTCAAGTGTTTTCATGATGACATTGATCCCCAGAATTCCTGGGACAGGCCCTCATTCCCCACATTTCCCAGCTCTCCATAGACATCCATGCACGCCTCTCCCTTCTGGGCAGGGCCCATTCAGCATCACTTTAGGATAAAAGTTCATGAACTTGTCACTCTCGTTGTGGCTCTAGAAGCTAACAGCTGTCCCCTGCGCCGAGCCAATTCTGTGTGCAGATTGCACCTTAGGGCCTTCTCCTGCTGCAAATTCCAGACGCTCCCTGACCACATGCTCCCTCTCAGAAGGATAGAAACCCCAGTGGAATACAGCCATGCAGTGGATAAATTACCCTAGAGAGCCCAGCCCCCAGCAGGGGCCAGGCGGAGTGGCTTTGTGTTCAAGAACTTCACCAGGGGGAAATGCACCACCACTGAGGTGTCAGGACAAGGAATGGTATTTCGTGACAATGAGGAATTCAGTTATGCAAACATGTGCTTGAAGCCTCCTTTAGCTGAAAGCAGAGAATCTGATACACTCCCATTGTAATTAGCAAGGAATTGGTTACTATCTGTCTCCTCAGTTGAGGATGACAGCAAGCATGGGACAGTGTCATCCCAGCAAGGGGAGCGCCCGGCACTCCCTGAAATAAGTCATCCCTGTAAAATAGTACCTCGCAAACTAATGTTGTCAGTAGAGCAAATGAATGGAGGAAAGGAATGATAGGACCTGAGAGCCGGGCACCATCTCCATGGCCAGCAGGCTTGGCAATGGAAATAAGAAGGGGTGAATGGCACCTTGACGGTGAAATGCTCTGGCCAGAAGTGGCCCTCACTTGTCACGTGGGTGAGGCCAGGTAGTGGGGCCCTGCTGTGTGCAGAGGTAGGGTGGGATGCTGCTTGTGGGCATGTCCCTGGTAGTCAGAGTTGGAAACCAGTGGTCAACAGTTTTATGGACTGCTTGCCCATCCCCTCACCATGGGGTGGGGAATGATTCATAGTCGTAATACAATAATGGTGCCTACCACAGGAACTGTGAGGCACCTGTTTGCATGGTCGAACCCCTAGCCTGGCCCCTGCCCTATCGAGCTTGCCCCTCTGGGGTCAGTCTTCATTTCTGACAGATTCCCTCATGACCCACTTACACACCAGCATTTCAAACACAGTGATTCTTTGACTCCTCTAAACCGGAGGAATGAAGACAGGCGGCCCCCACTCCCTGCATACAGAGATGAGGAGCCTAGTGGCAGTCAGGGAAGGCTTCCCAGTGATGGCAATGCCCTAGTGGAGCCCCGAGGGCCCAAGATGGTATGTTCTGCAAGGTGGGAACTAAGTGGAAGGCGAGGCTTGTGCCTCACCAAAGCCGAGAAAGAATCTACCAGGCAGTCAAATTTGGTTATATGATATGGAACTGGAGGACATGGGGGTGTCAGGAGGTGTGACAAGAGACCAGATTGGAAAGGTAAGAAGGGACTGTTTGTCATGCTCAGGTGTTTCTACTTTATCCCAAAGGTGATGAGAGAGAACGAGAGCTTTCCCTCCTGGATCCATCCAGCCCGATTTTCCCCAAAGGGGAGCTATTCATAGTTTCCCCAACAACCCTGATTTCCATGGTCCCTAAATAGCAGCTGATTGGGGCAGGGGAAGCAGTGACACTTGGCCCAAGGATTCCCATTCATGGGTTTGTCAATGGCAGAAGGATGCGGCCACTCAATACCTGCACCTGGGAGTCTGAGCTGGGAGTGCCCACACAGGTGTGGAGCAGCCAGACCAGGTGAGGAACAGCTGGGCTGGGCTCAGTTTGTCACCAGAGGTGCTGATAGCAGCCCCAAATAGATGTCCTCTGTCTCCCATCTCTCTGGGTCCCGGTGACTTGCAGCTCTTATTTTAGATTTCCATGGAAATCTGTTTTTCTTAGGAACTATCCTTTGCACAAGGTAGCTTGAATCAAAATGACTTTACACCCTGAACAGGGGCTCACTGAAAGACGTTTCTTAAGACCTGTTCATCAGGATTTATTTTACCTTCAGGAAAAAAATCACATGGGTTTTTGGAAAGGTAGACAGTTGTGTAACCACGATGTCAGTAAAGATATAGACCTGTTTCATCACCCCAAAGCTTCCGTCTTGGCCCCTTGCCATCCCTCTTCTGCCCCACTCCAGGCAGCCTCTCACCTACCCCCTTGCTTCTAGTTTTGCCTTCTTGAGATTGTCATATGAATGGAATCACAGTACGGAGCCTTTCCAGTCTGGCCCTTTTCCCTTAGCATAATGCATTACAGATTCATCTCTGCTGGTTCATGAATCAACTGCTTGTTCCTTTTTAATGCCGAAAATAATCCATAGATGTCCTTACCTCAAGGTGTTTATCCACTCATTGCTTGATGGAAATTTGAGCAAGCCCCAGTTTACTGCAACTACGAATAAAACTGCTACCCAGGTGCTTCCGGGAACATGAGTTTTCATTTCTTTTGGGTAAGTGATTAGACGTGAGATTGCTGGGTCCTATGAGATGTGTTTGACTTGATAAGAAACCACAAATTGTTTTCAAAGTGATCTGTCCTGATTGTACCTGTGCCACAAATGTCTGAGTTCTCCAGTTGTTCCAAATCTTGATCAGTACATAGTGTTGTCAGTCTTTCAAGTTTTAGCCACTCAATTTGTGTCATGGTATCTCATTCTGATTTTAATTTGGGTTTTCCTCATGGCGAATAATGTGGAACAATTCTGCATGAGCTTACTTGCTATACATCTACATTCTTTTCTGAAGTACGTCTTTGGTCCTTTTTTAAAAAAAAATCACATTGGTTGTTTTTTTATTGAATTCAGAGAGCTCTTTATATATTATGGATGCCAGCACATTAGCAGATATGGGTTTTACAAGTACATTCTCCTTTTTTTCATAGTTTTTTGCAGGAGTTTTTAATTTTGTAGGTTAAAAATTATCAAATGATCCTTTTGTGTTCTTTTTTTTATACCCCGTCTCAGAAACTCTTGCCCAAACAAGGCCTGCAACAGTTTTCTTCTAGAAGTTTTATAGTTTCAAGCACCTACATTTAAATCTATAATCCAAGTTGAGTTAGTTTAGAAAGCTCCTTCTGGCTCCAGGGTGAACTTCTGCTGGTGTGGACAATGTGACTTGTGGTGGTACAGAGAGAAAGTTCTAAACACAGAAAGTGAGCAGTGGCAGGCCACGGGTGGGGTCAGAGATCCTTAGCAGAGGAAATGAGGGCAGCTTGTGCCCATGAGTTGGTTATGACCTATCCACTTTCCACTGTGGTATTTGGAGGGGGGCAGGGAGGAGGCTGTCTATACTGTGATTAAAATTTGTTAGAATTGGGGCGCCTGGGAGGCTCAGTTGGTTAAGCGAGTGCCTTCCGCTCAGGTCATGATCCCGGAGACCACGATCAAGCCCCACATGGGGCTCCCGGCTCAGTGGGAAGCCTGCTTCTCCCTCTCTCACTCCACCTGTTTGTGTTTCCTCTCTAGCTGTGTTTCTCTCTGTCGAATACATAAATAAAATCTTAAAAAAAAAAATTGTTAAAATTTCCCCATAAAATCAGTCTTTGCTTCCCTTGAAACATCAGCATATCTGGCCACGTGGGCCCCCATTCTCACAGGGCAGCAGCCCTCTGGGGCCACACAGAGGAGGAGGCCTCGCTGTGGGTACCTGAGGTTTAATGCCAGGTAGCTGGGCACGCGGGCAGGACCCTGTCACCCCTCCTCCCCCAAAGTCAATGCCCTGCCACAGGATGGAGTGTGAGAGCCTCAAGTTCAGCTGAGCTGCCGTGGAGTCTTGCTTGAGTGTCTCCGGGCTGGCCCAGAGGGAGGGAGCACTCAGGCATAGCTCACGCCTGGAGCGGGAAGACCCCGTCACGGAGCAGCAGAGAGCCGAGGAAGCCTTTGCAGGTGCCTCCGGGACCTGTTTCCAAGACAAGTCTGTCTTCACTGAAAGAATGCTGTCCTCCTTCCGGTTGTTTTGAGCCATTGCGAATGTCGCAGGGCTCGCCACCACTAGCCAGGACCTGGGCGCTTTCCAACTGCCCTAGGTCATTCCCACTGCTGCCTTTGCCCGATAATTATCCCCATTGCCATGGAGGCCACCGTGCAGATGGAGCTCCGGGAATTGGGTCCTCTTACAGCTGCATCCGAAGGCAGAGAGGGACATTTCTCCTCTCTTGCTTCATTCTAGAAGGCTCCAGGAGATTTCTTCACGCATCTTAGGGGCACATCTCAGTGCCAGCAGCCCCTGGCACTTCTAACCTCTCTCCTGAGGGTCCAGGCTCTACCAGCAGGAAAGAGTAGCTGGTTAGTGGTTGGCCAGCGGCCTCTGGCCCTATACACATGGCCCTTATGGCAGTGAACAGCTCAGACCCCCACCTCCTCTTGAAGGACCAGGGATTAGAGTCCAACAGGCAGCACGCAGTTCTGAATCCTAAGGAATGCATAAGCAGTATGCCTCCAAAGCGTGAGCTCCTCTTAAAGGAGGAGCTCAGCCTCCTAAAAAAAGCCTTCAAGGGGTCCCTGGGTGGCTTAGTCATTAAGGGTCTGCCTTCGGCTCAGGTCATGATCCAGGAGTCCTGGGAATGAGCCCAGCAACAGGCTCCCTGCTCAGTGGGAAGCCTGCTTCTCCCTCTCTCACCTCCCCGCTGCTTGGCTGCTTGTGTTCCCTCTCTAGCTGTGTTTCTCTCTGTCAAATAAATAAATAAAATCTTAAAACAAAAATTTGTCAAGTCAGCCCTTAAACTCAATTAGAAGTTAATTAACCGCCAATATCATACCAGCTTTACTCAATGAAATATATTTCCAGCCCAATACGCTGTATGGTTTTAATAACAACATTCTGGAACTAATAGGAGAATCCAAAATAAGAACGAAGGTCGTTCATTGGTAAAACGTATTTAGAGCTACCGAAGATTTAGTATGAGCATGACATTCGCAGTGGGTGAGACATGTAGCAAAGGTTTGTAAGGCGGCATGGTGAAGTTAAATGTTTGAATTGTGGCACCCAGGAAGCGGCCTCCATTAGCACACCTGTTTAATGTTTAAGAGGATTAATCTGCCTGCACGAAGCTACCAGGAAGCTACGCGGGGACAGAACAGCTAATCCTGGAGCCATGCTGGAGGGATCCAGCAGCCTGTGCTGAAGGTAGGGAGAAGCCCTGTCTCGGGGGAGGCTGGGGAGCGAGGCTGGGAGCGTCAGGATCATGGGCAGAGTCCTTCTCGCTTATTCATTTCCTTTTCTTTTCTTTCCTTCCTCCCTTCCTTCCTCTCTTTCTCTCCTCTTTAGAGAGAGACAGAGCGCACGTATGGGGAAGGGGCAGACAGAGGAGGAGGGTTCCACGCCTGTTCCACGCGTAACCCAGGGCTCCCTCTCATGACCCTGACATCATGACCTGAGCCAAAATCAAGAGCCAGATGCTTAACCGACTGAGCCCCCGGTGCCCCTCGCTTCCTCAGACGCAAGTGTAACCCAGAGCCACTGTTAGTTGGTGCTCATATGATGTAAACGATTTAAAGATGGAATAACTATCTAGGCTGGGTTTCTCCAGGAGAATTTTTCTTTTCTTTTCTTCCCCTTACCTTTTATTTTTATGTTTTCTTCCTCTTTTTGTTTTCTCCTCTGCCCTCAAAAGAAGCCACATTTCTTGGGTATCGGGCTCAGCCTTGGCCGGTGATAAGCTGTCCAATGCATACCTCACCATATATATGGTCCCAGGCCGATTTTGTGTATATACTGCAATTATCGTAGCAATCCCTTTCGAGGCCAGTTTTACTGTCGCAATCTCATAGTCAAGGAAGCTGACTCAGGAGAGCTACGTGACTTCTGAAGGTCACCTAACAATAGAGCTGGTATTTGAAGGCCTGTCCTTCTGACCCCGGTTCCCCATCTCCAACTTCCTCTTGTCTCCACCGTCATTTCTTGTCATTGTGCACTTTTCCATGTACCCAGTTATTAAAGCATATGAGCCAGTAAGATTTCTTTGGTGCAAAAGATTTGATTTCAACGTTGTGAACTTCTTGCTTTTTGGGAAAAGGGCTTTCATTGGTGTTAGGATCATAAAATGTGATGTCATTTCTCCTCGGGCATGTGTCCCTGAATCCAGTGCTGAAGAAGGTATTAAATATTCTTTTCAAGTTGGGGATTTTTACCTGCCCTACCTAACCACCCCCTGCTTTTAGGGGGTTTGGGGAGCTGGTTGGGATGCGAGCTTGGGAATTCTGACCATCTGCAGACCAGAGACACCCACAGGATGAGCAGACCCAGAAATATGCATGGGAGGGAGCCACCCTTGGAGACGGTAGGTCCGGGTCAGAGCAGAAGGACCTAGGTAGTATATCTAGGGGTCTTGGAAACAGGTGACCCTCTTGGGGATGAAACGCCAGGTGACCGTGGGGCCTCTGTCACTGGGCAAGTGGATGGAGGTAGCTGCTGGGTGCAGCCATGGAGAAAAGTCCAGAGCAGCTATTCAGGGTTCAGGCAAGGATGAGACAGGGCTTCAGTCCAGAAGGAAGTGGTCAGGAGGCCAGGATGTATGTGCCATAAAGGCAGACCCCCGTGCCATGGCTGGAACTGAGACACAAGTCTACGGAGACGTCCCTCCAGAGCATCTCTGTGAGACACCCCCTCAGTGTCCCTTAGGACAAGACCCCACGCGGCCCAGCTTCTGCAGGAGTCTGCACGGGCAGGGGGAGGAATAAGGGCAGGAAGCGACACAGTTCTGAAACCACTGGGAACACCAGCCCACCATGGGCCCTGGAGTCATGTCTGGGTCTGCAAACACTGCATTCACTTAATACTGATTAGATGCTGACCATCTGTGAGCACGGGAACTAGCTGGAAGGGTAGTTCCGATGATGCCAGTGCCGCTCTTACAAAGGCTTCCTTACCGGGACTCTGGGGGCACAACAGAGCCCTTGAAGGAGCTATGCATGTACAGAGCAGAGGCACCCCCAGGAGCACCTGACAGGCACGGCTGCCCAGACTCTGCCAGCAGACCGCCTGGGGGCCCAAGAGTCCAGGGAGGCTGCAGTTTCAAGAGCACTGTCAGCAAGGGGTGCAGCTAGGAGCTGCTCCCCAAGACTACATCTCTGTCCCAGCTGCTGGAGGACTCTTCCTGCAGCAGCCATCGGGAGCCTTGGAATCAGGGATCGTCACCCACTCCGACAGCTGTCCTAGTGCCTCATGGGGTGCAGCAGATGGAGAACTGGGTTGGGGCTCTGAATACTGTTCTGACCATGAACTTGTGCTCTGGAGTCAGGCAGACGAGTTCCGATTCTAACGTCACTCCTTACTAGTTTTGTCATTTGGGACGAAAAAATTATGCACAATGTCCTCAGCCAGGAAGTCAGAATAAGAACTCTTACCTGACGTGGGAGTCTTCATAAATTTTTATATTTTGCAGAATTTCATGCATAATGCTTCAGTATTCTACTGCAACATAATAAACCACCCCCAACCTGGCGACGTAGTACAAATGTCGTTGTACTATGTTTGCAGACCCCGTGGGTCAGTAATTCAGACATGGCACGGTGGCGGCGGGGCGGGGTGGGCGGATGCGCGGGGGCTGGTCTGCCTCTTCTCCACCGGGTCTCGTCATCAGAGTAATCCCGGCCCCAGTGATGAATGATGTCGGGGTTGGTTCAGCAGTGGACCTGGGAACGAAAGGTGAGCAAAGGGAGGACTTTTGCTGGGCGTCTAGCTAAGGAGTCTGCTTTCTCTAAGGGGCCACAGGCTGTGAAAGAGAACAAGCACCCCCACTGCATGGACAGTCTTCCTAGCTTCCCAGAGTGGTCAGCTGAGGAGGAAGCTGCCCCATGGGCCTCCAGTGGAGGAGCAGAGGGAACCCAGGTCTGTGACATTTTCAGTCCCCAGAGCCAATACCCATCCTCACTGTTTAGTTGTCTAAGCTCCTGTTTTTCCTTTTCCAACTGATAGAGTTGTTCACTAACATGGTGCATGGAAAGGGCTCATAAAGAGGAATGGCATCAAGGGGTCACCACTCTGCACAACTCCAGATATCTGTGACCGAGAGAAAGCTTTGTGATTGCGTGCTCTGCTCTTCTGAGGAGCGAGCTTCGGGACCACCGGGGAAAGTGCAGGAGGAGGCATGCAAACACCAGATGAGACTGGAAAGGGGCATCAGTCCTGAACTGAGACTTCGAGCTGTCACCCTTCCCTCCGGTGCCCATGGACAGCTCTGGCTATAGTAGAACCTGGGTGTTTTGGGAGATGCACTTGGCATCAGTTTTGCTCTGTTGTAGATGCACACAATAATAATACGTGGCAATGGGGGACTTTTTAGAGAATGTGGTTATCTGTTCATCAAAGGTCTCAAAGAATCTCTCCAATGCTAGATGCCGAAATGCCCACGCTAAATGCAAAACTCACCTACCCAGGGCCCTCACTCCATCCAAGAGTTGCGGCTCTCACAGAACACCCCACTTAGGGTCTTTTGGGATTGATGTGTCCATTCCTTCTGCAACACGGAGGGCAATTAGCCTTCCAGAAGAGCCCCTGAGAACGTCTATCCTTGTCTTGAGCAAGTCACTGACCACACGGAGCTTCGGTGTCCTCGGGCATAAGGCAAGGGCCACCTACAGTGGATGAAATTGATTATACGACGTGTCTAAAGTGTCCAGCAAGGTGCTGACCCCAGGCATGTGCTGAGCCTGTGGGTTTGTTGTTAGTACAACCCATGGGCGGCTCAGCCATGCACAGACCAGCTAGCCCTGCAGGGAGCACCTGAGGCTTGTCATCGATAAATGTGGGGACGACCCCTCCAAGAGAGGTGCCCGTACATGGCTGGGCATCCTCAAAGCCCCCAGGACCATTATTCTCTGTGCTGCTCCCGCTGGAAGGATGGTCTAAGCTCCTGTGGCCCTTACTGCTCTCCTTCTAGGGCAAGAAGACACAAGAAGGCAGATGACAGTTTGCGAGGAATGCACTTCTCCACCTCCGGCATGGAACGGAACACGCTGACCCATCTGCACCCTGTTAGGTCAGTCCAAGGGCTGGGCAGGGACACCTGCAAGGGTGAGCTGGGCTCCCTCTTTCCTTCCTCCCCTGAGCGGATGCTCCCAGTGACACCCCCAACTCAGAGGCAGATGGAGAGGGAAGGGACATCACGTTGACGATTATAGAGTCACTTCATCTCATCCTGCGAAGACTTCGTCATCCCACATCATCACAGGAAGGGTGAGTGCAGGACGACAAGATATTTTGAGAGACACCACATGCACCTAACTTTTATTGTGGGGTCTTATAATTGTTCCATTTTATTCCTGGCTTTTGTTGTTCATCTCCTGCTGTGCCTGATTTATAAATTAAAAAAACTACCATAGGTGCATACGGACAGGAAAATAACATAGTATGGGGGGGGGTACTACCTTCAGTTTCAAGCATCCACTGGGGGTCTCAGAACACATCCCCCATGGAGAAGGGGGGGACAGATGTACCCCAAAGAAAAAGGAAGGAAAGCAATACTGGGTGACGCCAAAAATCTCTTTTTATACTCGGCTGTGGAAAAATGCCTTTCATCTCATTTAAATTTCCCCTGTAATTCCCAAGCTTACAAGAAGACTTAAAAGTACTTAAAATTCAAACTACTTATATAACCTTTTGCCTTTTCCCAGCACTTGGGATGTGCACGTGCCCATCTCCATGTGCTAGGAGGGAGTTCAAGTTCTGATCTCCACCCAGATGCTTGCTTGCAGGCATCTTCTCTACGAACCGCCCCCTCTCCCCAGTCATGTCTTGGGCATCTGAGGTCTTTGCAGTTTTTTTGCTGCTATGAATAGTGCCGCAATAAACACCCTGGGCAAGCTGCTTAAAAAAAAAAAAAAATCCTTCCCATATCTCATTAGAATGTTGCTGTTTGCTTTCGCGGGTTTTATTGGGGTCAGGGAAAAAAGATTCACTCAGGTCCCGGTACACAAAGCTGTCCCATGGGAGTATGCCTGGTAGCGGGCAGCTCCGGGGCAGCCGGCTGATCCCAGAGAGTGTGGCCCTGCTCTTGACCTCTTGGCTTCTCCTTGGTCCTCCTTCTCGCCCGCTGGCACCTGCCTGCTCACATCTGCCCCTCACAGCTGCCATTCTCCAGGATTTCCTGACTCCTTCCGCACCAGTCAGTTACCCAATGGTTTCCATTTGCATTGCCAGCAGGCTCAGTCTGAAGCTATCCTGTTGGTCCCATGCAAAATTCACAAAGGTTGGGGGTTGTAGGTAGGGCATATGGTGGGGCAAGGATTCAGGAAGGGAGCCAGATTCAGTTGAACTTTATCTCCCAAGGGAGTGTGACAGATCACTCCCAAAACATAGCAACCATCACTATCTAACTGGTTCATGGTTTTCCCAGCCACGGATTAGGACTGGCCCTAGGAGGTTTTCCTGCCAGCCTTGCCCAGGTTTGCTGCTGAGAACGGGTGGGTGGGGCTGTGTGGGCCTCAAGGTCTGGGGGGGGCAGCCTGCCTGTGCTCCCCTGTGGGCTCCCCAGGCTTCCTCACACATTGTCTTGGGCCAAAGGGACTGTGAATTCATATCTTTTTGTTAAACTTTATCATCATCCCATGACTAGCAAAATCATATTGCTTTTTTGTTTACTACTTTTGCTAAGAGTATTAAAGCATTAAGTGTAAACATCAAGAATACACCACAAAGTTTGCAACTCTGCATCAGCCCTTAGGTTTTCCTTTATATATACCAGGAAGTGGTTCCCAAACTATGGAGCGTTGGCAAGCCTGCAGGGGCGCTGCTATGGAGAAGGTGAGGCAGGCTCTGATGGGATGTTAGCGCACAGCACTGATTGGAGATGTCCGTGGGAGCACCTGAAGCGGGGGAGGGATGAATCAAGACTGCTTGGATGGCTCAGTGGCCCCCATGGGAGCTCGGAGCCGGAGCAGCCCAAGGGACAAGCACTCTATCGATCAGCCATGGGATACAGCTGAGCTGGGCAAGGGGCTCTTGTGAGCCTGGCCAGGAGGGGGATTGGGCCACGTGCCCTGGCATGCAAACGTCACCAGATCAAATCAGCCAGGGCTCATCCTGCAGGAGGGGCGGGGCCCAGAGGCACCCCTCAACCACACCGAAGCTGGCTATTCAGCATCGGGTCTGAACTCAGCCCTTCCTAGAGGGAGTGCGGCCCTGCTAGGCACGCAGGCTCAGCCAGTCTGACCGTGTACTCTAGCCCTGGTGCAGTGAATCCACACATGCCTGTGAACCCACTTCTCTTACGTATATACTGAGTTTGCCTGCAGCAGGCATTTGTCTGGGGGCTTTAAGTCATGCTACAGAATCAGCTACTTCTCATCAGCAGTGGCCTCTTCTTGCAGCTGATCCTGGGGGAGACCAACCCATTTTCAGGATTCATAACCACCCTCCCTGGTCCGGGCCTCAGGTATCCAACACTCACGGACTACTACTAAAACCTTGAGGCATGCAAGAAACGGTGATTCCCACACCAGTACTGCCAATGAAGGTGGTCTCCAGTGACCCCATCCAGAGTCTCTCCCTCTCCCCCCACTTACCTGCTGTCCCCCCGCCTACCTACCGTCACCCCCAACCTGTCTACTCTCTCCCCACACCTGCCCACTGCCTCCCCAACCTTCCTATCGTTTCCCCCAGCCCATTGTCTCCCCAGACCTGCCCTCTAAAGAGGGTGCCAGGACTGGCCCAGGACCTACAGGATCTCTGGGAGGGTCCCCTGTGGGGCCAGATGCGGCAGGAGCTCACAGGGGACTTATAAAGAGAGCTTACAAAGAGTAGGTGCCTCACAAATGCACAATGTCCACAGGGGAACACAGTTAAGGCAAAGTACTGAGGACAGATGGTCAGGTGTGTGTCTGGGATGGAAGGAGGGGGGCTGGTGAGGGTGTGTGGGAGATAACATGAATAAGAGGCTCTTATGCTCTCTACCCCCCTCTCCTCTCCATCACAGACACACAACTGCCAGTATTCCAGGCCACCTGCCCTTTACTCAGCCTATAGACGGGTCTCGCAGAGTCCTCCATACTCCACTCCTTCCCTTGTTCCCCTACAGGCAGATGGTTGTAGCTCGCAGAGCATCTCAGCTCAAATGTCTTCCAACGTTTGTTTGCATGCTCTGTGCCCCGTTCCTGCTTCATGCTCAGTATGGCCAACGTGGAACTCATCATTAAGACTTGGGGGACCCAGCTGCTCCCCTCTTTTTTTCTTGCGGTCAGACCCCCAAGGCTCCGCTGCCCAGATCAATGTTTCTCAAAGCAGGCCCCAGGTAAGCAGCATCTACATCACCTGCAAACGTGCTACAAATGCAGATTCTGGGTCCCACAGAGGCTGACTGAATCAGAAACTCGGAGTGGGTGAGTCGTGGGGTTCCATCCACCTCCAGCACACCAGCCTCAGAGAATCACTGGCTTAGAGACGGGAAGGTACGGGACTCTGAAAGACATACTCCATGCTCTGGATCCCACGGCAGCTGCTGTGCCCTCCAAGTTGGTCCTGTTATCATTGAACCTTTGCTTAATGTCCTCTTCCCACATTCATCAGAGCTCTGGTTTCCCTGATCCTGACCCTCGCGACACCAGTATCTCCAGTATCTGGCATCCAGTAGGGGCTTACGTGCTTTTTGCTGAAATGAACTGCCGTCATGATAATGATCGAAATGGTTAACTCAGTGTCAAAGATGTCCCTATGTGTGGGGAAAACGGGACCATTTCCCGCGGCCCCTGGTCTTATTGGGCTCTGCCGCTGTTGGCGAGGGAGGTGACCACAGCTGGCCACGTATGGGAGCCTGTTCAGGAGAGCATTTCTGCTGCAGGTCCTCCTCCTGAATGCTGTGCATGCATTTCCTGGTACACATTCTGGATATTTATTGAAGCCACATTTAGACGCACTGAGACATGTCCGGTAAAAGCGTGCAGTTCTCCACGCCCCCCATCCCCTACGCCGGCCCTGGAGGAAGTGGCCCACGTGGCCGCAGCACTGGGCATCCGGGGGCGTGCCTGGGACATGGGTCCCTCAGCCTGCACCTGGGTGGTGCCCGGGAGCCTGCACCACACTCTCTGTCGAAATGCACCCGCCTGGCAGCAAACAGAAAACAGCTGAGTGGACCCAGGAGGGAATTAACTAAAATATGCTTGAAATCTCTCAACATTTTTTTTAATTTCAATGTCATGCTCATTCATTTAATGGACAAACTCATTGCACACCGACTAGGATGCTTATACCAAGACCTTACTCCTCTCTCCCCTGCAACAGCTGGTTGGGCCAAGGGCAGTCACCTGACCCACGGCAACCAATCGGGGGCTAGGGCGCGGGTGATGACATCATCCGGTCCCTGGCGGGGCAGTAACGTGTCCTGGCATGGCACAGCGCCCCCTCCCTCCGGTTCTTGCCTTACAGCCTGTGTTTGGGAAATGTGGAGAGACTGGCCTGGCTTGCTGTGAGTGTGGCAGCAAAACAATGTTCCAAGATCATAGGTGAGTAAACAGTGGAAACCCAATGAAACAAGACAAGACATTTGCTGGGATGCAAAGCCCCCTCCCCCACAAGGCATAGAGTGCAGAACCCCAAGGGAGAGAGGGAGGGAGGAAGGGCTCCCTTTCCCACAGCTTCCCAGTCTGGGCCCCCAGGTTTACAACTTGTCCTAAGAGGAGCTTGAGGGAGCCTCTCTTCTCTGCAAGGAAAGGAAGTTGGGTTAACCCAGGATCTGGAAGTTAGGCTTTGTATAACAAGTACCTTGAGTAACCTACATTTTGTTGCCATTTGTAGGCGATATCTGGATTCAAATCTTGTGCTTTTTCCCCCCCAAAGATTTTATTTATTTATTTGAGGTGGGAGGATGGGCAAAGGTAGAGGGAGAAGCAGATTCCCTGCTGAGTAGAGTGCCTGATAACTGGGCAGGATCCCAGTTCCCCCAGGATCATGATCTGAGCTGAAACCAAGAGTCAGACACTTAACTGACTGAGCTACCCAGGCACCCCTCAAATCTTCTTTCTAGCTGATCGATGTTGGGCCAGTTACTTCTCTGAGCCCAGTGCCCACCACAGTGCCTGGAACAAAGAGGTGCTCAGTAAATTGCAGGCGTTCTAAGTCCCAGCTCTTCCTGCTCTATCATAGTGTTCCCAATGGTATTCCCTGGCTTCCTGAAATCCAGCCAAATTTAACTGAACCATTCTGTAGTTGCCTGGATTTAATAAGAGTGCATGGGAGGGCTTTATAAGCTGTAAAATACTACCTAAATCAGTTGTTTTCCAAGTGAGATTCCCAAAGCTACAGAATCAACATTACTGGGAAACCCAGGCCCCAACCCCCAACTTACTGACTGGGTAATAAGGGTGAGGGGGTGTGCAGCCAGGATTCTGATGGAAGCTCTCTTATGACCTTAAAAGAAACTGTATGTCTTGTTTTGTGGGAACTGATTTTCTATATCACATTTCACCAATTTGCTTGATGTGGGGCAATTGTTATAAATAGATTCTTGATCGCCACCCCAAATTGCAGAACTGGGCTCCCCACGGGAGGGCCAAGGGAATCATAGCCCACAGCCAAAAACATCCCATCAAGAATAAAAATGCAGGGGCACCTGGGAGGCTCAGTCCATTAGGCATCTGACTCCTGATTTCAGACGAGGTCATAATCTCAGGAGTGTGGGACTGAGCCTTCTTGTGGGCTCACACTCAGTGCAGAGTCTGCTTAGGACTCTCTCTCCTGCTCTCTGCCCCTCCCCCTACACTCACACGCTAGCTCGTGCTCTCTCTCTCAAATAAAGAAACAAAATCTTAAAAAATAAAAAAAAATTAAATGCAGTAAAAGAATACAAAGGCAGTCCTAAGGAGCCAACTCCCAGCTAGCTATGAGAGCCAGCTAACCTGCCCATGCATTGAGGAGGATGCAGCAATGGGAACCCCAAGAACAGGGTCCCCCATGTTCCAGCAAACTCACAACCCTTGGCCCTAAACATATATAGTCAGGTGGCCTGAGGCCTCTTGCCCTCTTCCTCAGAGATAGGAAAGGCAGCGCCCCTACTGGAGCGAAGGGCTGCCCTCTGTCTATGGAAGGGACTTGGTGAGCTTAAGTCCTCACCTGCAACTCATGGTACTTCCCTGCTCAGTCCTAGGACCTTTGGGGTGAAACTCGGCATCCCCAAACAAGAGAAGCACTTGATACCTCCTGAAGAAGTGGGTCCCTTCTGTTCTGCTCCCCCCATGTAGAAGGAGGTCCTGCCCTGGTCCCCTGCCCCCTGGGGACCCTATCTTTCCCACGCTTAGTACCCTTCGCTGTGGAGGACAGATATATTCACATAAGTTCATAGAGACTTGCTGTGCACAGGTTTATAGTAAGATGGGCAAAGTGTCCACCAGAGAGCTTCGGACACCCACAGTGCCAAACACCCCTCAAAGCCTTGAATGTCTCCCTGGGACCTCGCTGGACATAGGTAGGCAGGCCGGCCACGAGCCCTGCGGGACACTCCCTCCCACTGGCCACCGCCCGCATTCTCCGCTGTAATCCTGCCGCACAAGCAGGCCTCCCCCCTCCCTACTAGGCCTGTGAGCAAAGTCTAAGTATTGCTGTGATGTCATTGACTAGTCTGGAAATCATGCTGGCCCTTACTGCAAAGTCCTCGCCAAAGGAACCGAGCTCTGAGAGCAAGAACACTGTGTTGTTTAGAAAGTGCTGGCGTCTGTCTTCTATCAGAGAATTACCAGGTTGGTGTCCAGTCTTCACTGTGGATGAGTCACATGAGAAGCTTGTTGAAGCGAAAAGTCCGACTCTGAGTGCTTTGTGGACCCGCGTGGAGTAGCAGTGTTAAAAGATGCCATCCCCAGTTCATAAGAGAAAAAACAAAAAAACTGGTTCAGAAATATCAGTTGATCACATAGACTCTCAGATCTCACCAGGAAACCAGTGTTTCAGACTAATTCCTGAAGTCCAAGTGGAGGCTTCCCCCCACCAGAAGAGGAAGATATCGAGGTAAGGCTGGGGCACTTCTCCTTTACTAGAACCTTCTCAAAGTGGGCTCTGTGATCAGGACTTTATTTATTTATTTATTTATTCGTTTATTTATTTATTTTTAAGATTTTATTTATTTGACAGAGAGAAACACAGTCAGAGGGGGAACACAAGCAGGGGGAGTGAGAGAGGGAGAAGCAGGCTTCCCGCCGAGCAGGGAGCCCCGATGTGGTCTCCGGGATCATGACCTGAGCCGAAGGCAGTTGCTTAACCAACTGAGCCACCCAGGCAGCCTGTGATCAGGACTTTAACATCTATGCATGTTAGAAACCCCATAAGAAATCTGCATTTGTTGGAGTGCTTGGGTGGCTCAGTGAGTTAAGTGTCTGTCTTTGGCTCAGGTCATGATCCTGAGGTCCTGAGATCAAGTCCTGCATTGGGCTCCCTAAACATAGGGGAGTCTGCTTCCCCTTCTGCCTGCCTCTCTCCCTCTCAAATAAATGAAATAAAATCTTAGAGAGAACTCTGTATTTGTTTTGATTCAGTAAGTAACTTTTAAAGACCTTTTAAAAACCAGAAAAAAATATTTTCTATTTATCCACCTATTTATTTCTGACACTTTCCATACTTTTATGTGACACACATTTTCATTTGCTTCATTGATTCTGTTGTGATGAGCGCTTTGAAAACTTTCCATGTCTGGGAGTTTTTATTTGCCTTCATTTTGAGAGATGTTTGAGAGATCTTTTTACTGGATGTAGAATTTCGTAGAGAGTTTCTGTTGTTTTGCTTTTTTTATTTTGAAGATTTTCCAGTGGTTCCAGACTGGGTCTTTCTTTTCTATCTTTCTTGTTTAAAAGATGTATTTGATTTATGACATTGCATAAATGTAAGGTGTGTGACTATTTGATGCATTTGTATATGGTAATATGATTGTCTTTGTAGCGGTAGTCAGCACCTATATCCCATCACGGAGTCATTTCTTTTGCAGTGAGAATAATTAAGATCCAGTCTCTTAGCACGTTTGAGGATTGTAATGCAATGCTATTGTCTATACTCACTGTACTGTGCGTTGGATTTTCAGGGTTTGTTTATTGCTAGTTGCAAGTTTTTTCCCTTAAACCGTGTTCTCCTATTCTCCCATCCCAGCCCCGGCAACCACCACCTCATTCTGTTTTCATGAGTTTGGCATTTTTAGGGTCTCCACCAAAATGACATCATACAGTATCTGTCTTTCTCTCACTTACCTCTTCCATCCTTCTTTCTTTCTTTCTTCCTTTCTTTCTTTCTTCCTTTCTTTCTTTCTTTCTTTATTTCTTTCTTTCAGGAAACATTTATTTATTTTAGAGAAAGAGAGTATGAGCATACAAGCAGGAGGGAGGGCAGAGAGAGGGAGAGAGACTCTCAAGCTGACTCTACACTGAGCGCAGAGCCCGATATGGGACTTGATCTCACGACCCTGAGATCACGACCTCAGCTGAAATCAAGAGTCAGATGCCCCACTGATGCAGCCTCCCAGGTGCACCCCTCTGTGTGTTTCTGACCACGAGTCTAGAGCCTGCTTCTCTGTGCATGATGTGTCCTTCCTTCTTTACTGTTTTTCAGATTTTTCTTTATCACTAGCTTTAAGCAATTCAATTAGGATGTGCCTTTGTGTAATTTTCTTCATGTTCCCTGTGCTTGGGACTCTTTGAGAGTCTTGGTCTGTGATTTTATAGTTTGTTTGAAACATTTTTCAGCCATTTTTTCTCCAAATATTTTTTCTCCCCTCATACCCCCCCCCACTACGTTTCTACCTTTCCACCCTTTCCCTGACCCCAATTGCACATATGTTAGACTGGTGTCCTCTTATAGCTCATGTTCGCCTGCTCTTTCCCCTTTGGCTTGGTCTCTGTTTCATTTTGGGTAAGTTCTCGTGCCATGTTTTCAAGTTTAATCATTTTTTATTTGCAAAAGTATTTACTCTGCTTTTGTCCTATCTAGAGTTTTCTCATTTCTAGAATTTGATTTGGGCTTTAAAAATTATCTTCTGTGCCTTCCATAGCATGCTTGATCTTTGTTACTCCCTTCAACATACAGGATATAGGTTTAATAACCAGTAAAGTTAATGTCTTTTAATGTTTTTTTTCTTACTGATCTTGTTATTGTGGGTCTGTTTCCACTGATTGATTTTTGTCATTGTTACGGGATATATTTTTCTGATTCTTTTTTTTCCTGATTCTTTGCATAAGTGATCATTTTTTATTGGATGCAGACTTTCTAAATATTCTTAATATTTTTTAGATATACTTAAAGATTTTATTTACTGGGGCGCCTGGGTGGCTCAGTCATTAAGTGTCTGCCTTCGGTTTGGATCATGATCGCAGAGTCCCGGAATCGAGCCCCACATTGGGCTTCCTGCTCAGCAGAAAGCCTGCTTCTCCCTCTCTCACTCTCCCTGCTTGTGTTCCCTCTCTGGCTGTGTTTCTCTCTGTCAAATAAATAAATAAATTAAAAAAAAAGATTTTGTTTACTTATTTGAGGGAGAATGAGTGAGTAAGTGGGAGGGAGAGAGAGAGAATCTGAAGCCAACTCTGTACTGAGTATGAAATGTGATATAGAAAATCAGTTCCCACATGACCTTGAGATCATGACCTGAGCTGAAATCAAGAGTGGATACATAACAGACTGAGCCACCTACCTGCCTCACATGCTAGATTTTTTTCTCATTCCTATGACTGTGTTTGATCTGTGACTTGTGATGCCAGTAAGTTACTTAGAAACAATTTGTTACTTCTGAGTCTTTCTGGAAAGCTTCCTTAAGTCAAGAACAACATTTTCTCTAGAGCTGCAGCTCTTTTTGTCTCTGTCTGTTTTAGGCAACAGCAGTTCTGGAATAAACTTGTTCTGCTCTGGCTGGGGGAAGCATGGACTATCCCTGCCTCTTTATCAACTGCTGGCATTGTCTCATCTTTCTCTTTCTGGTAGGTTCTTTAACTGGCTTTGGTTCATTTCCTATACTCACATGTGTTCTGATCAGTCTTCAGCTAGATTCCAGGGAAGCCCTCTGCAAGTCTGGAAGCCGCCCCACCATCTTTAGCACTGTCCTCCCTGAGGAGGGAAGTCTGAGTTCTGTGCCCTTACCTCCGTGCCTCCTCTAGGGAGACTACTGGGCTTGGCCTGAGAGTTCCCTCTCTACCCTGACACCCGGAATCGCTCCAAGTGGGGTCCCCTGTCACTTGTTGAGCTCCCCTTGTTCGCTCCTCTTCTCAGATATTCCTGTCCTATGCTACCTCATGTCCAGCCTTGGAAAACCCTTGTTTCACGTGTGTTGTCTGGTTTCTTCGCTGTTTAGGGGGGCGGTGCGTAAATCTGGTCCCTGTTCTTCCAATCTTGCCCAGAAGCTCAAAAAAACAAAAACAAAACAAAAACAAAACCAAAAAAAACCCCCACAAACTTGGCTGGGTTTTGCATGCCTATCGGCAGGGACCTTTTACACAATCCCCGGGCGCATCAGCCTGCTGATGCTTCAGCATTGCACCCCTCATTGAGGTTTCAGGACCTGCTGACTTCCGTGGGCACCCCAGGAGCCACGGGTAGCTAGGAGAGATGCCGTGAGCTCAGCTATCTGTACACCTGCCGCGATGTACCCCGGGGAGACCCCTGCCGTCCCAGGCCGTCTTTCCCCGCCCCAGCACGCTCCCAGAAGGTTGCCAATAGCCCCAGTGCTCTGGGTTCAGGCATGCCAGTTGGCTGCTTTGAGGTTCAGTCTGGAGAGAGCCAAGGAAGGGAGCCCTGGGTTCAAAGTCATGCACGCAGCCATCTTGCTGGGTAGACATTCCCTTCTCCCTCTGCTCCTCACCTTCTTCTGCTCTTCTGGTTTGGACCTTTTGACCAATTTCAACTTATTTTGAAATAAACCCTCACGCTAAAGTTGCCAGAATCCCATACAGAATTCCCGCATACTCTTCACTCAGCTTCCCTAATTCTTATATAACCACAGGCCATTTGTCAAAAATCACAAAGCCATCATTGATCCACTCCCTAACTAATCTGAGGCCTTATTTGCATTGCAAAGCCTCTCCCACTGACCTCCTTTGTCCAGGGCAGGGTCCAGTCCCAGGGTCGCAGGCACTGAACACTCCCTTGTCCTGCCCTCAGGGCCTGTGTCTTGCTGTGTCGCTCAAGACCGGGATCCTTCCTGCAGAGCCCTGCCAGGTTAGTTGTAGAAGGTCCTGTACGTTCGGTTTGCCTGGTGTTTCCTCCCGATGGTTTCTGTGTTGTGTTTCAGGCAAGAATGGCACAGAGAAACGATGCTTGTTCTTCTCTGTGGCTCCTGTCTGGAGGCATGTGCTGTCACTATGCCTCGTCACTAGTGATGGTGACTTAGACGTCTTGATGAAGAGGGACTTCAGCTGTCTTCCTCCACTGTGAAGCTGTCAATAGATGTCTTGTGGGAAGTGTCTTCGAGGATACCTAATAGTCTGTTTCACACCATCACCATTTCTCTTCCCTGCTTGTGCCCCCACTCTGGCTTTTGCATTTTCCTTTGGAAGAGCCCGGCTTCCGAGTGACAGTCTGTTTGCAGAAGGAACCCAGTAGGGGTGGGCTTCGTCGTGGGTTCTTTCTGCCTGCATGCCTGCCCTCTGGTTGCCAAGACCCCGTGCCATGTTTGCTCCTGGGCCATGCTGTCCACACTGCTGTCCCACGTGGTCCCCAAGGGCCAGTCTCCTTTGCACAACCTGTGTCCCTTCTCCCTGGTGTCCCAGGATTCAGCCCCTGTCCCCAGCTTTCTCAAAGTCTATGTTCTGCCCTCCTCTTTCTTGAATTTTCCTAGTAGTAGAGACCTGTTCCTGAGCAGAGTATGGAGTCTTCTTCTCTCTCTGTTCTGTTTCTTCCTTTCTTATTCTGTTGTGGTGGATGGTTGCCCTGCGTCTGTCCCC
>PITA01026355.1:0-22447 GCA_004023965.1 Spilogale gracilis
TATATGAATTATCACCTTTTCTCCCCCCAATCCGTTGTCTTGTTGGTAGACCTTTGGGCTATTTTCAGTTTGGGGTTTTCAGAACCTTATTGTGTAGGCCTGCTGGGGTATATACTTATTTCTGAGGGTCTAGATCTGTGGCAGAATTGCTGGGTTACAAGTTATATAGAACTTCAAATTTACTAGATAATAATGCCAAACTATTTTTGGTATTGTCCCAGCTTAATGTTTCTGCCTTCTTGTCACATCCCCCGCCCCCCCCGCTTTTGACTTTATTTTCTTCAGTCTTTGGAATTCATTGTAGTATATTCATTTACTCAGCAGTTTTCATCTGGCTGACTGTTTTAGGTGTAGAGCAGTCTTCTTTTTCTCTTGTGTTTGTGTGGATGCTGTGCTGGTGGTCCCCTTTTTAATTATTACTCATCTTTGCAGCAAGTTCAGCTTTTCTTCCTCCCTGGCTGGCCAGTGGGGATGAGCGGCTCTTCAGAGATGAGTAGTGTTCCTTCTGGTTCACAGTTATGTTTTGTTGCAGGTGCTTCCCGCCAACGTGGACCACCAGGCTGTCTCCTGAGAGCCGTATTAAGTACTGCTGGGGAGGCTCCCCGCAGGCTTCGTTCTGGTGGCCTCCTGGCTCAGGCTGAGAGCTGTTGATTATGCTCCCAGTGTTCCCTGTGCTTTCAGGATCTGTCTTCTGCTGCTTTTGTGAGAGGTTTTGTTTGATTTTCACTGCACTTGGCAGCCCTCCCTTGTTTATGTTTGTGGTCAGGGGGTAAAGGTCTCCTAATCTTTGCTGAAGGCATTTGCATTTCTCTTTTTCATGCATTTTTTTAGGGTGACTTTGAGAGAACAGACATGATAAATTCTTATTCCATCATATTAATTAAAACCTGAAGTTTTGTTTTTATTTTCCACTGAGGAACACTTGTACTGCTTTGCCGTAAAATGTGATATTCGCCGTAGTCTCATAGTCATTGAATATTGATGTGTTGAGGTTTGAAGCTGATGGCTAAGAAAGAATTCTTGAGGGGCGCCTGGGCGCCTGGGTGGCTCAGTTGGTTGGGCGACTGCCTTCGGCTCAGGTCATGATCCCCGAGACCCGGGATCGAGTCCCACATCGGGCTCCCTGCTCGGCGGGAAGCCTGCTTCTCCCTCTCTCGCTCCCCCTGCTTGTGTTCCCTCTCTCGCTGTGTTTCTGTCAAATAAATAAAATCTTTAAAAAAAAAAAAAAAAAAGAAAGAAAGAATTCTTGAGACATCTTTGGTGCAAAAAAGTGGTTTTATTAAAGCACGGGGACAGGACCCATGGGCAGAAAGAGCCTGCCGCCTCGGGACTGTGAGGAGCAGCCAACTGCACACTTTGGGTTTGGGGAAGTAAAGATGAGGGGAGTTTGGGAAGGATTCTCACATGCCAGAGTAAAGAAGACTTGGGCTACTGGAGGCCTGGCTGTTGTCAAACCGAGGTTGTTACCATGAAGACAGTTGGGAGCTTCCTAGAGGAATATTAATACTCTGCCTTACTCAAGTATTTGTCAGTGGGCTGCAGGTCATAGGCCATTTCATTTTAACTATTTCCTGCTGCCTTTGTTTCCCACATCAGTTATCATTAGCAACTAAGGAAATTTATTTTTTACTTACTGATGCCTTCTATTGGTTTATTAGGTTTGTGTTTTCTTAAGATTTTATTTATTTATTTGTCAGAGAGAGTACAAACAGGGAGAGTGGCAGGCAGAGGGAGAAGCAGGCTCCCCTCTGAGCAAGGAGCCTGATGTGGGACTCGATCCCAGAAGCCTGGGATCCTGACCTGAGTTGAAGACAGGTGCTTAACTGACTGAGCCACCCGGGCGTTCCTTGTTTATTGTTTTTAAAATCAGGAATGTGTGCTGAATTTTTATCATCCAGGAAGATGATTGTGGTTTTTATCTTCTTTAATCTTCCAATATAGTAAATTATAAGTACATTTTCTACTATTGAATCATCCTTGCATTCCTTCTTTCTTAAGATAAATTCTCTTACAGACTGCTTTTCTCCTAGAGCTCACATTTCTTGCTTCTTCGTGTATTTCTAGAAATTTTTTTATTAACTACTGGACATTGTGAATATTATATTGTTGAATTAATTTTTTTTGCCTAAATTTTGTTGCCATCCTTTAAAGAGTTTTAAATTTTGTTTTATTTTGCTGTTAGGTTACTTGTGGGTTGCCTTAATCCTTTTGAGGTTTAAAAGCATTTCATACTTTAGATCTGACCTACAAAACTCAGAAGCAAACCTTTATTTGTAAGCATGCCTTTACTGTTGAAAGTGTGACCCTTCTGGGGTCTTTATTGGACATCTGGGTGTCCACTGAAATTCTCCTACTTAGGCTTCTTGGAACTTGAATATCTCCCAGCCTTGTGATAGCTCTGGAATTCAGTTTATAACTCCCACAACACTGAAACGGAATCAAGAGGACCCCCAGATTTCTGGAGCGGTTTTTCTGTGTAGCTTCCTCCTTTCTGATACTCTGCCTTGCTAATACCAGCACCTTAAGACTCAGCTTCTGACTCCTCAGCAGGACTGCAGGATTCTGCCAACATCCCTTCCCCCCAAATCTTCACCGCCCAACCTCTGTAGGCCACAGTTTCAAAGTGCCTCCAGGCAGAAACCTGGGCCTTTGTAGGGTTTGCTTTGTTTCTCTCTTCTCTGTGATCACAGTTCAGTGCCCATTACTCAATGACTGAAAACATATATTTTACATATTTTGTCCTGTTTTCTACTTGTCTATGTCCAGAGGGCATGTTTGGTATCAGTTACTCCATCAGGGCAGACATACATTCTTTCACTGGACTGCTGAATTTTTTTTGGTGATGTTTTATTTCACATTCATTAAATCGTGTTTATAGTGAGGCTGGTTTATGGTCGGGTGGCTCTCATTTGTGAGTGGTACTACTGACCTGGCCCTATTCATTTTCCTGGGTGGGGGGTTAGAACATAAGTGGGGGTTTCTCTGTGCACCCATGACTAGGAGCCGCAGTTCAGAGCACGGGAATTGCAATGCAGTGGGCTGCAGTTTTCCTCACCCTTTCCTCTGTGCTTTCTTTGTTCAGTTTTGGGTACAGACTTCCGTTATCCTCCTAAAATGAGTTAAGAAGCTTTCTTTTTTTTTTTAAAGACACATCAGGGTTTTCTTTTTTTCTTTTTTAATTTTGTTTATTTGACAGAAAGAAACACAGCCAGAGAGGGAACACAAACAGGGGGAGTGAGAGAGAGAGAAGCAGGCTTCCCGCCGAGCAGGGAGCCCGATGTGGGGCTCGATCCCAGGTCTCCAGGATCATGACGTGAGCTGAAGACAGTCGCTTAACCAACTGAGCCACCCAGGCTCCCCAAGAAGCTTTCTGATATAGGAAAGAATGTAAGGTTCAAAACCAGTGGCTAAGAAAGAATTTTTGAGATGTCTTTGGTACAGAACATGGTTTTATTAAAGCACAGAGGACAGGACCCATGGTCAGAAAGAGCTGCACTGGGTCATGAGGAGTGGCCCATTATAGACTTTTAAGTTGCAAGGGCATTAGGGAGAGTGTTAGGTCTAAGGAATTTTGGAAGCAAGGCTTCCAGGACCTTGAGGGGGCTAGCTATCATTGGGAAAAGGTCATTTATTACTGTCTCATAAAACCTGAGTCCATGAGACCCTTCAGATGTATATCGGTGAGCCATATGCTTGGGGGGGGTGATTGCCAACATGTATCTTAGGGGGTTTAGAGATAAAGAAAATTTCCAAAGGAATTTTTATATGTTAAAGTAGACTTATAGGATCCTGGAGGGGGATCTGGCTAGGATTGCCTTTTGCCCTTAGCAAAGTGTCAACTTCAAGGCACTTGAGTCCCTAGAGGAATGTCACTTTGCCTGTTTCAAGGACTTGTCTTTGGGCTGTAGGTAGTAAAGAAATTTAATCATTTTTCTTCTGCCTTTGTTTCCCACATCACTTTCCATCCTTTCCTGTATCCTGGAATAATTTAATTATTAGGAACTAACTCTTCTTGAAGGTTTGATTGAACTCCTACTTAAAAACAATATGCCTGGTCTCTTTCAGGTAGATGTTTGTCTCTAGTTACTTTGTATAGTCAGATTTTTCTGAATCAATTCGGGTAATTTATATTTTCCTGGAAAAACTGCTTATTTCATTCACATTTTCAAATCCTTTTCAGTTAAAGTTTCAATAGCGTGAATATATGATTTTTTAAAAGATCTTCGGTATATCTTCTTTTTCATTTCTGGTACTATGTTTTATTTTTGAATGGATTTGGTAGAACTTTAGTTTTTTGTTTTTTTTTTTAATATTTATTTATTTATTTATTATTTATAAGATTTTATTTATTTGACAGAGAGAAACACAGCCAGAGAGGGAACACAAGCAGAGGGAGTGAGAAAGGGAGAAGCAGGCTTCCCACTGAACAGGGAGCCTGATGTGGAACTCGATCCTGGGTCTCCAGGATCATGACCTGAGCCGAAGGCAGTCGCTTAACCCACTGAGCCACCCAGGCGCCCCTGAACTTTAATTCTTTTAATTTCAATTCTTTCAGTTAAAAAAAAAGTTTACTTTACTTTGTCCCTTTTGCTAACTTCTTGATTTAGTTGCTTTTTTTTTTTTTAAGATTTTATTTATTTATTTGACACAGAGAGAGACAGCAAGAGAGGGAACACAAGCAGGGAGAGAGGAAGAGAGAGAAGCAGGCTTCTTGCTGAGCAGGGAGCCTGATGTGGGGCTCAATCCCAGGACCCTGGGATCATGACCCGAGCAAAGGCAGATGCTTAACCGACTGAGCCACCCAGGCCCTCTGATTTAGTTGCCTCTTTAATGTATGTTTTGTTTTGTTTCTGGTATATGGCAATGGCTTACCCTGCTCTTAAATTTATTGTGGCTTGCACTTAGTTTCTCTAGGGGCTTTTTCAGGGAAGAATAACTCATAATTACTGCAGTCTTCTCTTGTACTCATTTTTATTTTTAGATAAGCTCTACACCCAATGTGGGGCTTGAACTCTCACCCCACCCTCCATCAAGATGCTCTACCAACTGAGCCCTCCAGGTGCCCCACTTGTATCTCTTTCCATGCCATGTTTTAGTCCTTTAGTTTTGGTGTTTATCTGATCAAATGTTACATGAGTACAAAGTTTAACATTCAAAGAAAGTCTTCCTTAATCACCAGTGGCAATTTAAGACCTCTCCACAGTTCGGTGTCAGTTTGATGTGTACCTTTTAGCCCTTTTCTGTGCTGCTATTTATGATCTATATCTTCTTTTCTTTTTTTTTTTTTTTTTTAAGATTTTATTTATTTGACAGAGAGAAACACAGCTAGAGAGGGAACACAAGCAGGGGGAGTGAGAGAGGGAGAAGCAGGCTTCCCGCTGAGCAGGAAGCCCGATGTGGGGCTAGATCCCGGGTCTCCGGGATCATGACCTGAGCCGAAGGCAGTGGTTCAACCAACTGAGCCACCCAGGCGCCGCCTATGATCTATATCTTCTTAAAACAATAAATAGTATAATATGTGTTTGTAGGTAGTGTGTGTCTTGGTAATAAATGGTATTATATTGTATTTGTTATTCTTAACCTACCCTTCTCATTCAGTATGTCTTGGAGAGATCTCTCCACATCAGTACATGTAGATCGACAATATAGAAGTTTTAAATAACTGCCTAGTATCCTATAGTATGTGTAAACCATTGTTTAGTCAACCATCTACCTATTAATTAAATTTCGATATTTCCAGGAATCTCTTTTATCTGCCCTATAAGACATTCTTAGACATTCTGTGTTGTGTTTTTCTGTGACTATGACTTCATAAGAAATGGAATTAAATGGGTCATGGAAATGTAAGCTTTTGTGGATTTTGCCAGTTTGCCCTTTAGAACATTTATACCAATATACATTGCTTTTCTATATCCTTGATCTACTTTTTTCCTGTTTTGCAAAAGTGATACATGAACTAAAGTAACTTGTTTTCTCTCTGGTTTCTAGCTTCATAAAATTCTTAAAAGTTCCTGATCCATTGTTCACATCTTCCTGTAGTATAATGAATATTCTTCTATTTCTTTTCTTTTTTTCCTGTATATGTTTTTGCTATCACTTGAAAATAATTTTAGAATAAAGGGGAGGTGAGCGCCTGTCTTTAGCCCTTTATTCTGAGCGGCTGTGGATGCTGGGTTATTGGCTCTTCTAACTCGCTCTTGCATGCTGGCCCCCACTTTCCCACAATTCAGATTTGTGTTTCATTGTAAATCTCTGTGTGGCATGGGCTTTTGGGGCAACTCTTAAATGCAAATATAAACTCAGTGAATGCGAAGATTCTACTATACTTTGTGTAGAATAGTACTTAAACAATGTCTCCTTTTAGAGAATCAATGTCAAGGAATCTGTTAACATTAAAAAATGTCATAGTAATTTTTGAAATTTTTATTTTTAGGTATTAGAATATTTAAATGATCTGAAACAATATTGGAAAAGAGGATATGGCTATACTATTAATAGTCGATCCAGCTGCATCCTGTTTCAGGATATCTTCCAGCACTTGGACAAAGCAATTGAACAGAAACAAAGGTACAAACTTAAAATTTTTTTTGATGTGTATATGTGTATTCTCTCTAGTGCCCAATTAAGCTTCTGGAAAATGTTTTATAGTGGGTGAATTTTTAAAAATAGGTTTTGCTTGTGTTTTTAGGACATATTTTAATATAATATCTAGGCTTAAGAAAAAATTTGATGACATAATGTAAGTTAATAAGACTTTTAAACCCTTTATTCACCCTAAGAAGAGAACTATAGAGCATTGCTAACGATTCACGTGTGCTATGATTCCTTTTTCCTTCCACTCCTTATCCCCTGTGACTACTACTCTCAAGTTGGTGGATATCATTGCTTTGCCTCTTTAAAAATAGTCTTTAGGGCACCTGGGTGGCTCAGTGGGTTAAAGCCTCTGCCTTCGGCTCAGGTCATGATCTCAGGGTCCTGCGATCGAGGTCTGCATCAGGCTCTCTGCTTAGCAGGGAGCCTGCTTCCTCCTCTCTCTCTGCCTGCCTCTCTGCCTACTTGTGATCTCTCTGTCAAATAAATAAATAATATTTTTAAAATATTTTTAAAAAATAGTCTTTATTATAAATGTATGTGTATAACATGTTCAGTTTTTCTCAGAGTCATGTGTTCATTGTCTTGTTTTTTTCCCCTTCAGCATTACATTTATAATGTCAAATAAACATTTTTATTGTAGTATAATATTCAGTAATGCCCGATATTCAGTAAAGAGATACCACAATTTATAGCATTTTTTTCTTGTCAGTGGACATTTGGATAGTTTCTGTTTCAGCTGTTATAAATAGTGTAATTGTACATGGCTTCTGGTAGAACTGCAAAATGTTTTTATTTTGAATGAGAGTTTCTCATGGAAAAGCCTTTGTTAACATTCATACTTTTCAACTTTTCAAGGTTTTAAAAAAAACTTTTCATAATTTAAACCTGTGATAGAACCTAACTATTTTATTTGTTAATATGATTCTGTGAAAGCTTATACATCCATAATTAGAGGCAAAAATGTTGTAAAGATGAGATAGAAAGACTGAAGATGGTGTATTTGTCTTTGCAGTGTAAAGCTTTATATATATGTAGAAGGAAAGATTGTGTGTGTGTGTGTGTATGACTCTTGTTTGGGGAATTTTCTTAGGTTTGATGGGAGTTAGGAAAGAAAACTAGATTGAGTAGTTTCTGCTACTGGACACTTTTTGTGGGGAAATACAGTCAGAGCAGGTTCCGTCTTTGATGTAGGCGTTAACTTCTTTCCTATTTAGTTTTATGAGTGGTTTTTAACCTGTTAATTTCATAAATAATAGATTTTTGCTGTTTGTTCATTGTTTTCCTGTTGTTAAATGTGAGGAATGGCAGACTTAAAATTGTATCAGAAAGATTCTTAAATAATTTTTGCAGGATTTGCTATTATAGTTTGATACCTGATTTAAAGTTTAAGAAGTTATTGTTGTTTCAAAATGAGTATTTTTGTACCCTGAAAACTGAAACGTTGGAGAAGATGACTCAAATAAATGGAGAGAATGCTATTTTTATGGATTGGAAGACATGATCACCTATACACTGAATGTAATCCTTATCACAGTTTTAGTAGGTCTCTTTGTAGAAATTGAGAGGCTTTATTCTGAAATTTACACAGAAATGCAAAGAACTTTGAAGAGCTAAAACAATTTTGAAAAAGAACAATAGCAACAAAAACTTATAGTTATCTCACTTCAGAACTTACTCTAGGGGCGCCTGGGTGGCTCAGTTGGTTAAGCGACTGCCTTCAGCTCAGGTCATGATCCCAGAGTCCTGGAATTGAGCCCTGCATTGGGCTCCCTGCTCGGCAGGAAACCTGCTTCTCCCTCTTTCACTCCCCCTGCTTGTGTCCCCTCTCTAGCTGTGTTTCTCTCTGTCAAATGGATAAATAAAATCTTTAAAAAAAAAACAACTTACTATAAAACTGTAGCCATAGACAAATAGGTCAATGGAATAGAATCAAGTCAGTAATAGACTCTTATATGGTCAGTTTTTTACAAAGATGCCAAGGGAATATACTGGGAAAAAACGGATAGTCTTAAACAGATGGTGCTGGAACAACTGGATATCCATTATGTTAAAAAATGACACTTAGACCCTTACTTCATACTATCCACAAAAATGGGTCTTGGATTTAAATGTAAAATTGGAAATCTTTCAGAAGAAAATGTAGGATCAACGGCCTAAATGTAAGAGATAAAACTATGAAATTCTTAGAAGAAAACATAGGAGTAGATCTTCACAATCTTGGATTAGGTCAAGATTTCATAATAAAACACTCAAAAGCTTGATCCTTAAAAAAATTGATTAACTTCATCAAAATTAAAAATTTTTATGCTTCTGGGGCGCCTGGGTGGCTCAGTTGGTTAAGCGACTGCCTTTGGCTCAGGTCATGAACCCAAAGACCCGGGTTTGAGCCCCACATCGGGCTCCCTGCTCGGCAGGAAGCCTGCTTCTCCCTCTCTCACTCCCCCTGCTTGTGTTCCCTCTCTGGCTGTGTTTCTCTCTGTCAAATAAATAAAATCTTAAAAAAAAAAAATTTATGCTTGTAAAAAAACTATTTGGACAGTGAGAAGATAAATTGTAGACTGAGAGAAAGTATTTCAAAATATACATGTATGTGTATTTTAAGGATTTGAATCCAGAACGTATAGAGATGTTACATCTCAATAAGGAGACAACCCAGTTTTTAAAAGGCATGAGATTTTAACAGTTAAGTGGATGGCAAATAAACAAATGTAAAGATGCTCACCATCATTAGATACTGAAACCACAGTGAAATACCACCAGTATACCCCCAAACTGGCTGTGAAATAATAGAAAAAAAATATATTGGTCTCTGCCCCAGGTTCTTGACATAGGGCTCCTGAAACTATGTAATTTCCTGGGTGATAGGAGTGTATTTTATCTAATGAGGCAGCTTTGGGTGGGACCCTGGACAGCTCCAGGACGAGCATTCCTCACTAAAAGACCAACCCCTGAGTAGAAGTTTGGAATTTTCAACACCAGGCTTATTGTTTTGAGAAAGGAAGAGAGCTGGAAATGGCGCTAATGATCAGTCATGGCTATATGATAAAAGTCCAAAAAAGTTTGAGGTTTATGTTCCTGGTTGATAGAGAAACCAGTAGCAGTGCTGAGACAGTGACTTGCCTGAAGAGGGCGTGGAAGCTCTGTGTCCCATCCCACAGACTTGGTCCTTCCCTTATCTCCCATGTGGACATTCTATTCTATCTGCTTCATCATATTCTTCTATAATAAACTGGTAAATGTGTTTCCCTGAGTTTTGAGAGCTGCTCTAGCAAGTTAATAAATCCAAGGAGGGGGTTGTGGGAGTCTTTGATTTGTAGCCAGGGTGAACAGAAGTTGTGGGTAGCCTGGTACCTCCTACTTGCCATTGGTACCTGGAGGAGGCAGGGAAGGCATTTCATGGGACTGAGCCCTTTGTGGACTTGGATGCTGTCTCCAGGGTCACAGTGTCAGAATTGAGGTAAACTACCAGATTCCTAGCTGGAACGCAAGAGAACTGCTTGGTGTGGGGAAAAGGCCCCACATGTTTGTGCGTCCAGGAGTGGTAGAAGTGTGGTGTGAGAGTAAAGCAGAAACACAGGAGGAAAAGGCTGGGTGTTTTCTTTATTCACTGGCTAAAATATTAAAAAAAAAAAAAAGATTGTCCTGAATGTTGGCAATATGTCTAGAAAGTGGCAACTGTATACTTCGCTGATGGTAATGTAAAATTAATACTTCCACTTTGGAAAAGTTTGGCAGCTTCTTTAAAAGTTAAATATAGGGGTGCCTGGGAGGCTCAGTCGTTGGGCATCTGCCTTCGGCTCGGCTCATGATCCGCATCAGGCTCCCTGCTCGATAGGAGGCCTGCTTCTCCCTCTCACTCCCCCCTGCTTGTGTTCTCTCTCTCGTTGTGTTTCTCTCTGTCAGATAATAAAGAAAATCTTAAAAAAATATAAAAAATAAAAGTTGAATATGTATTTACCATGTGATGTAACAAATTGAGTCCTAAGTACCCTAAAGAAATGAAACTACATGTCTATACAGACTTTCAGGTAACTGTTTATCGTTTTTAACTGTTGCGAATAATGCTACAGCCAGCAATTCAGATGCCCACCAGCCGATAGATGGACAGACATAAGGTGGTGTGTCGATGGGATGGACTACTTCTTGGCAATAAAAAAGAGTGGACTACTGACAGACACAACAAAACAAATGACTTCAAAGTCATCATGCTAACAGAAAGAAGCCAGATGCATACAACCATACACTGCATGTTTATGTTTATCTGAAATTTCTAGAAAAGGCCAGATGGAAGTGTCTCAGTGGCTTCCTGGATTTGGACATGGGATGGAGACTGACTGCAGACGATTGCAGGGAAAGTCTTTTGTGGCCCTAGAGGGTCCCAAACTGGATTGTGAAGTCTGCACACACAGCCTCTCTGGGAGGTTTTGTTTATCTTAAAGTGAAATTCCAATTTTTAGCTTTTTTTTTTTTTTTTTTAAAGATTGTATTTATTTATGAGAGAACAAGTGAGCATGAGCTGGGAGTGGGTGCAGAAGGGGAGGGAGAAGCAGACTCCCTGCTGACAAGGAGTACAACGTGGGGCTCTATCCCAGGATCGTGACCTAAGTGGAAGGCAGATGCTTAAGTGACAGACACCCAGGCACCCCCGCTAATTTTCTTATAATTTGCTTATCTCACTCACAAATGAAATACAGATGGAAAAATGCCACTAATTAATTACTTCATTGTGTTAGGTAGTAGCTGACTCTATACTTAGATGCTGATGAAGCTAATTTTCATGCATGGCTTGTGGGATCAGATGCAGTAATATAGAGGCAGTGTGATGTTGGAGGCAGATACTTGGATTTAGTTGCAGTCCTGGTTCTGCTTTATTGATGCCGCAGATCCCTCACTTCTGAAAGGGGCTATTTCTCCTGACTCACAGGGCTGTTGTGATACTGAAATGAGATAATGTCTTTAGAGCACTAGTGTAATGGGATGTTCATTGTCAAGATGAGGAAAGAGTACTCCTTTTGCATGATTACTCCTTTGTGAATTGAAAAGAAGATTCATTCAACAAGTTTGATTCCCATTCAAACACCTGCTGATGTATGTCAGGTAGTGTTTTAGGACCTGGAAACAGTGATGAGAAGAGCAGACTCATTGCACTTGTGACTCTTCGTATCCAGAGAAAATAGAAATATATGTCAAAGCCCTGGGTAATGGTGTAATTGTTCATGTTATATTGTGAAACAGTATAAAAGGGTAAAGGAAGGAGAGTTTGACCCTGTATGACAGGAAGACATCTGCTTTTCAACCTGAGGAAGGAAGTCAGTAGTAATTGTGAAGAAACTGGCAGGTGCTTTTCAGGGACCAGTTATCTCTGTACAAAAAGACTGATTTAGGGTTTTAAAAAATATTTGTGTAACTAAATCAAGAATAAATTGTCTTAAATAGATAAAGGGAGAAAGTATATTTAAGGACTTCTCAGATTTCTATCCAAAACCAGATTGATACTGACTGATTTTATAAGCAGGTAGGGTTTAGGTGAGCAGTTAAGTAAGAGTACTTCTAAAGAAAACTGACAGGGCGCCTGGGTGGCTCAGTGGGTTAAAGCCTCTGCTTTCGGCTCAGGCCCTGATCTCAGGGTCCTGGGATCAAGGCCCGCGTCGGGCTCTCTGCTCAGCAGGGAGCCTGCTTCCTCCTCTCTCTCTCTCTGCCTGTCTCTCTGCCTACTTGTGATCTCTCTCTCTCTGTCGAATGAATAAATAAAATCCTTAAAAAAAAAAAAAAGAAAACTGACATACACTCAGAGAATAACAGGGTTAAAAAAAATTAACAGACTTTGTTTTTCAGGGCAGTTTTAAGTTAACACCAAGATTTGGGGTGGAAATTATAGAGTTCCCATATGCCACCCCTCCCCCACATACACAGCCTCCCTCAGCATTAATATCACACATGGATGTGGTAGAATAAGATTGTAAGAGAGTCCTTTTATCTTTGTACTTTTTCTGATCTATTCCATCAAAACGTTAACCTTTTTTTTTCTGACTCTTAAAGTCTGTAAATGAGTATGTTTATATATGAGCAATATTTTGTCATTAACTGTTGTCTGAGGGAAATGTCTTTCACTTACTTCTGCAGTCGCCCTCTACCCTTGCTTTCCCCCTTCCCTCCTCCACACCACACTGAGATGCTACTGTGTACACAGATAGTTTACCTTTTTATATTAATGTTAATACAGAAATGGTCTTCAGTGTTTCTGTTTCTTCAACATAACTTATAGAGCATGGCTTTACTTTGACAAAAAAAAAAATGAAGATTGCAAATAATGTTAATTGACAAGTGTCAACATTTTGGCTGAGTATAAGTGCCTTTTAAAAAATTTCAGGGTCCTTCACTCTTATTAGGATCTGGAATTTTATTTTCTTTCTTGAATCATCACAACAGTGATGAGATTAAAGTTATAACCAGTTGCATCTACTATTTAAGCAAATTTAAGCAGCTTTTGCTGTTTAAGCAGCTGTGATTAGAAAAACAGATTGGGGGGTGCCGGAGTGGCTCAGTTGGTTAAGAATGTGACTTTGGCTCAGGTTATGAACTCAGGGTTCTGGGATGGAGCCCCGTATCAGACTCCCTATTCATGGAGAGTCTGCTTCTCCCTCTCCCTCTGTCCCTTGCCCTGTTCCTGCTTTCTTTCTCTCTAAGAAATAAAATCTTGAAAAGAAGAACAGGTTGGATTTACAGAAGAGATGAGATCTATTAGATTTTATTCTAGTCTTCCCTTCCCCATTATTTCTGTAGATGTATTTTTATCTTTGTAGATTGAGGAATTCAATAAGGAATTACGTAAGCAGGAAATGTGCTGCTTTTATTTTAAAAGTAAGTTCTAGGGGTGCCTGGGTGACTCAGTTGGTTAATAAGCATTTGCCTTTGGCTCTGGTCCTGGATTTGATCCCGTGTCAGGCTCCCTGCTCAGTGGGGCATATGCTTCTCCCTCTCCCTCCCTCTCCCCCTGCTTGTGCTCTGTCTCTGTCAAGTAAATAAATAAAATCTTAAAAAATAAAGGTTTACATTCTGAACTGAAATTGCTTGCCTCGGGAGAGCTTTCACTTCATCATCTCCAACACCAAAATTAACTGCTGTAAATATTTGTTACTGTCATTAAACTCTCATTAACTTTTGTCTACTTTTTCACTGACTCTCCAATCTTTGATATTCTCAGAGTTCACTGTTGAGTAAAGATATGGCTTTTTAATGTTGTGTAGTTCCATATTTTAACATAAGATGGCAGCATTGAAATACACATGTAGTGGCAACAAGTTTTTTTTGTTGTTTTTGTTTTTTGTGTTTTTTTTTAATAGCTGTTTTGGTCAATTATGTAGCCCATGGAAGGGAGGGGATTTTGTCTTTTCTTGTTCTTAGAAATGTGTGCAGATTCCAAGTCCTCAGCTCCTTGATTTGCTCCCTTTCTGAAGTCAGGGTTCCGTGGGGTCTAAGTTGGTATAGCAGGAAACTGTTAGTACTACTTTTGGAAAGAAACTAACTAAAGGTTAAAGATATGACTACTCTGGCTGGGCTCTGAGTTCGGTTTCCAGTGTCCAGCTGGCTTCTGGGAAGACTTTGTGACTCTTGGTGGACTGCAGGCCTGTGATGTCTGGCACTCTCAGTGTTCACTCTTGAGTGCGGAGACCAGGCCTGTGGTTGGGGGGGCCGTATGCGTTAAAGGAATATCTGACACCCACCCAGGCATCCGAGCCACAAAACTGCAGTATGCTTAACTCTGCCTCCCTCACCTTCACTATCCACTCACCTGATCGTGTTTTGGTTTTGTTGTTTGGTTCTCTTCCAATTTTATATCGGTTCCTCCCACTTTTCTTTACCCTCACTGCTATAACTTCAGTTCAGGCTGTTGTCTTCCTCCTAGATTTTAATTAGCACACATTTCCTAAGTATCGATTTCAGTGTTACTCAGACCCTACTCCGGTGTTTTATGCGGGCAGTAGGGGGTAAACATTTAAATTACTGTCTCAAGGAACTCATGTTCTAGTTTGGAGGATATTTAGGTAATAACTAAAAAAACATGTTTTTTTAAAAAGTGCTAAAGGAGAATTAATTTAGTGTGTGGAGTTTGGTAACGGCTTAATGGGAATAGGAGTCTCTGAGGTTGGTCGCTTAAGATTTCTTTCTATAACCTCAGCATATCCACTCTTAATACTTGTTTCCTACAAACAGTTTTATTGATGTATCATTGATGTAAAGGAAATGACGCACATTTAAAGTATACAGTTTGATGCATTTTTGTATGTATATGTGTGCATGAAGCCATCACCACAACCGAGATAATGGATTATCCATCACATGCAAAGATTTCTTTGTGGCTCTTCCCACCCTCCGTCCGCACACCTGACCTGCTTTCTCTCACTACGGATGACTTCTTCTGGACTGTTTTATAATGGAACCATATGCTTGTATACATGCTTTGATTTGGCTTCTTTCAACCAACATAATGGTTATGAGATTTATCCATGGTGTTGTGGGTATGGTTAGTTCAGTCCTTGTCAAGGCTGAATAGTATTCCACAGTATGGATGCACCACTGTTAGTTAATCCGTATTCCTTACGATCAATCTTTAGGCTGTTCCTAGTTTGAGGCTATAACAAATGAAGCTGTTGTGAATTTGGGGTGTCTCGGTATGGACGTGGCTTTCATTTCTCTAGGGTTAGACCTACAGGTAGGCCAGCTGGGTCATATGGAAGGGAATGTTCACGTTCTGAAAACCCTGCCAGGCTCTTTGCATCCGTGTCTGAGAGCTCAGCAATTGCACATGCTGGCCAAAGCTTGATAAGGGAGGGCTTTTTAATTTGAGCACTTCTGGTGGGTGTGTGGTAGCTTTTCGTGGTAGTTTTAGTTTGCATTCCCTTACACTACTGATTTTGGCCTTCTTTCCATGTACTAATTTACCATCCCTGTGTTTTCTTTAGGGGACAGTCTGTTTATATCTTCTGCCATTTTGTAATTGAATTGTTTATCATCTTTTGCTGTTGGAAGAATTCTTTGCATATATTCGAGGTACAAGTCCTTTCTCAGATTTATGCCTTACAGATAGATTCTCCTGGTCTGTGGTTTGCCTTTTTGTTTTTGTAATACTGTCTTTTTAGGATCTGACTTGGCCCCACTACGGAGGCAGTTCCTCCTGAGAATCTGTTTGATACACTGTACATTGTGATGTTATCCTACTCCGGCTTGTGGAAGCGGACTCTTTTTGGCCCTGTGCTACCTTTGGGAAATGTTTTCACCTGTTCTTTTCCAGTGTTTCCCCTGGACTTGGATAGTTCTCGCATGCAGTGCTGATCAGTACTGGCTGAAAGCTCCAGGGGCGTCCCTGCACGTCTCTCTTCTCTGGAACTCTGCCCTGTGAACTTTAGCCCGTGTGGCCTCCCCAAGTTCTCAGTCCTGTCTCACCTGCTCAGGAAGATTGTTGTGCTTCCTCTGGGCTCCTCTTCCCAGTGCTGCTCCCTGGAAACTAGGCAGTGACTTGAGAGGGGCCAGAGGGTTTACCTTCCCTCACTCGGACTCTCTATAGTGCTGAGTGTCTCAGAACTGCTGCCTCATGTATTGTTTCTGGCTTTAGAGGAATTGAAGATGGGAAGGTAAACCTAATCCCTGTGACTGGAATCAGAAGTTACTTCTGTTGTATTTTTGCTGGAGAAAAAAATGATGCTAACGTGATTTTAGTTACATATTTGTGCTAAGCTGTCAAACTGATGCTTCTCCAAATGCCTCATTGGAGCCGATGTTTTAATCAGATGTATAAGAAGACTTAAAAAAAAATTTTTTTTTTCCTGGTAATTTTCTTCCCAGAACATCTCCTGTCTCTGGCACCTCATGTTTATTTGTGTGCTTACATAACTACAGGAATTGTCTGAGTTGTCTAAAGCTTGATTCGATTTTCTTGGATCATGTTTAAAAACACACTTTGCGTAATACTAGTTGAGTATGAGACATGAATTAAGAGCTTAGAAAAATCTAAGCTGAGGACATTTAGAAGAAAAACATACAATTATCAGTTTTTCCTGGTTGAACTTTTTTTTTTTTTTAAAGATTTTATTTATTTGACAGAGAGAAACACAGCCAGAGAGGGAACACAAGCAGGGTGAGTGAGAGAGGGAGAAGCCGGCTTCCTGCCGAGCAGGGAGCCTGATGTGGGACTTGATCCCGGGTCTCCGGGATCATGACCTGAGCCAAAGGCAGACACTTCGCTGACTGAGCCACTCAGGCGCCCCCTGGTTGAACTTTTTGAATGACTTTAAGTACCTTCTTGATGTATTTTACCTAAATTGAACACATACATAGTCCTCAATCCTCATTTTAACAACATAATTTTAGACTTTGAAGTCTAAAAGTCTAAATTTCATTTTTATTGAAGATTTGATAAAATCTCTTTACTGACTTATGTAAGTTTGGAGACCTACATTCTTATCTTGTTAGATAGCATTCGTAACGTACCTTTTTCTTATTTTTAAAATGAGAGGGCTTGACCACATCTCAGCCCTCAAACATATTAGGATCCCAACTGTGTATTTCTATATATACAGTAGTACAGATTACTCATTGTTTTCTTATATTTACATTAATAGTTTACATTGTTTGAGTTTGTTTTAAAGCCAAAAATGTGCCTATATTTTACAGTGGCTTTGTCACGTTTTGGAAAATGTGACATCCCAAACTTAATGCCTCTTTATCAGAAGAAGATAACAGAGTTAAAGGTGTCCTATTTCATGTTTTTTATATTCCTTGTTCTTTGGGAGACCATTCTGGTAAGAGTTCTAAAGAAAGAATAGTCATTACAAGTCAGGGATAGAAGTTAATTTGCGAAATGTTACTAACAGAAATCTCTGTTAGTTGGTGGATCAGAATATAGAAAGCACAGGACCAGAAAGATGCAAGAAAACTAGGTAAGTTCAAAGCAAATTATAAGACATCTGAGTTATTAATTTGAAGTATGCAAATATTAAACGTTAGTTAATCTGTTGGCATTTTAAATATAGGACTCACTAGGGTAAAATCATTAGACTTCCCTAGGGTACATGTGATTGATGCAGGAGATATAGACAAGTATGGGACAGAAGTTTAGTGGACTGTTCTCGGGATGTCAGACTGAAACAATACCTAGAGGGATTCTGGGGACATTAGAGATTCTGAGCTCCCACAGCTGGATTCATATTTTTGTGGGCATGTGCATTTCTCTGGGAGGAAGCCCCGTTCCTTTTGACATATTCTCAGTGGTTTTATGCCCCCCCAAAGCTAAAAGCTACAGGTGTAGTAGGTATTGGACGTGCCTTACTACTGATTGCCTTGGCAGCTCCTCCTCTAAGAAACATTTACATTTTTTCACCAAAAGATTGCTTTCTTTTGTTAAAAACTTGATCCTTTCTTTCATGCATGGCATCTTGAACCTCCCAACTTTGTTTATGGAATGGTTGTGACAGAGAAAGCTACATGGGATCATAGAGTGGAATGTAGCAATCTTTATGCTTTCAGCAGTCTTCTGAAAAAAATTATTTGTGGTGATCTTAAATGAGGAATTGAGTAAACTGAGAAGTGGTTTTTATCCCCCCACATTTTTTCCCCTTTTATCCTCCCATACATGATATTCTCTCTTATTCCGGCCCTCCATGCCCACACACACACTTACTCCCTTACTCCCTCATTCAGACACACATTCCCACCCATTTTCTGTTGCCAGTATTTTGGACTCAATTATAGAGCAGCTTTGCTTTGAAGAAGCTTGGGAATGAAACCCAGAAAAGTTCTTATGTCACCCTTAGGGCTTAGGTCTGTTCAAGGGGAAGCTGGGGGTTTGATTCCTTTAAATACCAATGGGGCCTTTAGTAACAAGTAAATCAGCTTCTAGCAGATGGCCTAAAATACTTGTAAGATTTATTCTCTAAGACAGCAAAGAGCAATGTGTTCTTGATATGAAACCAGCTTCAGAGAAATTAGTGATTTACTGTACAGAACCTGGCACATACCGTTAATGCCTTCTGATGAAAGTTGGACCTTAAATACTCTTTATATATTTGGTTTGACATCTTTAGAGTTACAAAACAAACAAAAAATCCTTACTGTGGGGTGCCTGAGTGGCTCAGTCAGTGAAAACATCTGCCTTCAGTTCAGGTCATGATCTTGGGGTCCTGGGATCAAGTCCCACCTCGGGCTCCCTGCTCGGTGGGGAGTCTGCTTCTCCCTCTCCCCCTGCTGGTGTTCCCCCTCTCTCTGTCAAATAAAGAAATACAATCTTAAACAAACCATTATTATGTATGTGTAAACACAAACTCCACAACTCTGTAGTTATCCACTAATTGAGGATATCCAAGTCTCCACTTTTCGTGTGCAGATATAATTTAGATAGAAATACAATACGTTTTTCCATTTAACATTAATGCTACTTAATTCTATCAAGGAAAATTGAAATGTGAGTAAGAATTAAAAGGGGGGCAAACAGGTATAAGCTTGAGCAGCTGTGTAAGAGGGATTATATTAACTCTTTGGAGGGAGAGTATATTCTCTTTGGTCACATATATTCCCATAGCAGTAGTTGGTTTCTTTGTTTTTTTAATTAATGAGCTTTATTTTTTAGAGCAGTGTTATAAACCTAACACTTAGGTTTCTGCTCAAAACGGCAGAAAATACAGCGTTCTCATGAACTCGCTCTGCCGCCCCAGCACAACCCTCCCTTACTGTTGACACCCCTCACCACCATGGTCCCTTCATTGTAACTGATGACCCTCCCCTGGCACAGAATCATCACCAGAGTCTGTGGTTTACATTGGGGTGACACATTCTCTGGGTTGGAACGGATGTATACTGTCTTCATAATTCTGCCTTTTCCAGAATGTCATATTGTTGGAATCATACAATATGTAGCATTTTCAGATTAGCTTTTACTTAGTAATACACATTTATGTTTCCTCCACATCTTTTGATGGCCTGGTAGTGCATTTTTTTTTAGCATGGAGTAATATTTCATTGTCTGGATGGACCATAGTTTATTTACCTATTACCTACTAACGGGCATCTTGGTTGCTTCCAGGTTTTGACAATTATTTAAAAAGCTAGTATTAATATCCTGTTCAGGTTTTTGTGTGGATGTAAGTTTTTAATTCATTTGCATTAATACCAAGGAGCACAGTTGCTGGATTAGATGGTAAGAATATGTTTAATTTTGTAAGAAACCTCCAAACTGGGGTGCCTGGGTGGCTCAGGTGGTTGGGCAACTGCCTTCGGCTCAGGTCATGATCCTGGAGACCCAGGATCGAGCCCCACATCGGGCTCCCTGCTCGGCGGGAAGCCTGCTTCTCCCTCTCTCACTCCCCTTGCTTGTATTCTCTCTCTGGCTGTGTTTCTCTCTGTCAAATAAATAAAATCTTAAAAAAAAAAAAAAAAAAGAAACCTCCAAACTGACTGTATCCACAGTGACTGTACATTTTACTTTCCTACTGGCAATGAATGACCTTATTAATTATATCTTTCATTCGTCATGCCCCTGATGTTGCATGTAACAAGTCCTTGCCATACCAGGGGTCATCTAGGTTTTCTCCTATGTTTTAGGAGTTTTACATTTAGGTCTGTGATCCTTAGTTTTTGTGATTCTATTTCTGGGCTCTCTGTTCTGTTCTGTTGGTCTGTTTTGTCTGTACTTTCACCGGACCACACTATCCTGATTACTGTAACTTTACAGTAAGTCTTGAAAAGTTGTAGTGTCAGTCCTATGACTTTGTTCTTCTTCAATATTGTGTTGGCTTATGTGGGTCTCTTGCTTCTGTCTTCAGAATCAGTTTGTTGATATCTACAGAATCATTTGTTGGGAATTTTTATTCGGATGTATTGAATCCATAGATGAAGTTGGGAAGAACTGACATCTTGACAGTGTTGAGTCCTCCAATCCATGAACAGGGAATATCTGCATTAATTCAGTTCTTTGATTTCTTTCATAAGAGTTATGTAGTTTTCTCATGTAGATCGTGTACATATTTTATAGCTCATTATTTCATTTTGGGGATACTAGTATAAAAACGTTTTTAATTTTAAATTTCCACTTGTTGCTGGTATATAGAAAAGCAGTTGACTTTTATGTATTAATCTTGTATTCTGCAACTATTCTATAAGTATGCATTAGTTTCATGAGTTTTTTTGTTGATTATTTGGATTTCCTACATAGACAGTCATGTCATCTGCAAAGCCAAAGTTTTATTTTTTCCTTCCCAGTAGGTATACCTTTTTGGGAGCGGGGGAAGATTCTCATTGTGTTAGCTAGGACTTTTAGTATGATGTGGAAAACCAGTGGTTAGAGGAGATATCCTTGACTTGTGCCTGATCTTAACAGGAAGCCTTTGCATTTTTTACCATTAAGTATGTTAACTATAGCTTTTTGTATATATCGTTTATCCATTGGAGGAAATTCCTCTGTTCCTAGTTTGCTGAGAATTTTTATCATGAATGAATGTTGAATTTTGTCAAATGCTTTTTCTGAATCTATTGGTAATGTGATTTTTCTTTTTTAACCTATTGATGTGATTGTTTTCATTAATTGGCTTTTGAATATAGAGCCAGCCTTGACACCAGATATAATCCTACTTGGTTATGGTGTATAATTCTTTTTATATATTGTTGGATTCAGTTTGTTAACATTTTGCTTAGGACTTTTGTGTTCATCTATCTTCGTGTACATATAGTTTTTTAGTACAGCTTTGCCTGCCTTTGGTATTAGGGTCATACTGGTCTGGTAGAATTAGGAGTATCCCCTTTGCTTCTGTTTCTGGAAGAGTTTGTGGAAAATTGGTTGAATTTCTTCCTTAAAGGTTTGGTACAGTTCACTGGTGGATTCTTCGGGGTCAGTGCTCTTTTGGAAGGTTATTAATCATCTGTTCTAGTGTTAGTTTTGGCAAGTCGTGTCTTTCAAGAAATGGTTTATTTCATCTAGGTTATCAAACTTGTGGGCATAGGATTGTTTATAATATTCCTTTGTTATCCTTTTTTTTTTTTTTTTAAGATTTTATTTATTTATTTGACAGAAACGCAGCTAGGGAACACAAGCAGGGGGAGTGAGAGAGGGAGAAGCAGTCTTCCCGCCAAGCAGGGAGCCTGATGGGGGGCTGGATCCCGGGACTCTGGGATCATGACCTGAGCCAAAGGCAGACACTTAACAACTAAGCCACCCAGGCGCCCCTCCTTTATTATCCTTTCAATGTTCATAGGATCCATGGTGATCTCTTCCTTTCTGATATGAATAATTTTGTGCCTTCCCTCCTTTTTCTTAACCTGGCTAGAGGCTTACTGATTTTACTGATCTTTTCAAAGAACTAATTGATTTTTCTCTGGTTTTTTTTTGTTGTTGTTGTTGTTTATTTGTTTTAAATTTTATGGATTTCTGCTTTTATTTCTAATTGTATTCTCTTTTGCTTACTTTGGATTTGATGTGATTTTCTCTTTCTACATTCCGAAAATGGAAGCTTAGATAGTTGACTTTAGATCTTTCTTCTTTTTTTAATATATATTAGGTGTTATAAAATTTCCTATAAGCACTGCTTTCCCTGCATCCCATAAATTTTTGATAAGTTGTGTTTTCATTTAGTTCAAATGTTTTTAAATTTCTTTTGAGGGGCACCTGGGTGGCTCAGTTGGTTAAGCGACTGCCTTCGGCTCAGGTCATGATCCTGGAGACCCAGGATCGAGTCCCACATCGGGCTCTCTGCTCAGCCGGAAGCCTGCTTCTCCCTCTGTCACTCCCCCTGCTTGTGTTCCCTCTCTGGCTGTGTTTCTCTCTGTCAAATAAATAAAATCTTAAAAAAATAAAACAAATTAAAAAAAA
>PITA01026356.1:0-22734 GCA_004023965.1 Spilogale gracilis
AAAAAAAAAAAAAAAAAAAAAAAAAAGAATCAGGTCTGAAATGAATGAATTTAGGGTCTTCATGTAAACCCAAAGTATTGATCACTAAGTTAGGTGCATAAACATACAAGGGTTTTATGCCATCAGCTCTGGCTGTTAAGAAGACTCCATTCTTCATCCTATTATTTATTTATTTATTTATTTATTTATTTATTTATTTATCTTTTGGAAAAGGTGTGAAGACCTAAGTGTCTTGGCTGAAGAACCTCTACGAAATCTGGGTAGCAGGGCAAATACTACACCTCACACTGTATTTCCTAACATCTGTCTCCCCATCCCCTCCTTCTCCCAATACCATTATCAAACTTTGTAGTCTTCAAAGCATGCCTATGTAAGGGATAAACGACTGTCTTCCCCAAGGAGGGTGCTTGTCTCAGTGAACACGACTTTGCCCCTGCATCTGCACCCAGGTGCCCCTCCAGGTACAAGTTCTTCTCCAGTGTGTGTACTTTGTCTCAGTGCTACAAGCACAGAATCTCTGCAGTTGGCAAAACCACCCTATCACAGCTCTGTTAGCTGCTCCTAGGCGATGAGGGGTTAGTTTACCTTTTATGAGGATTGTCTCCCTCAAACATGTCTACTTAGCTGGGTTGTGGCAAAGAGAAAATGAGATGATTTTTAAAATGTCTAGCCCAGTGTGAAACACAGAGTAGATACTCAATTCATGATAGCTAATTTTACTGCCATCACTATGGCAATATGCTCCTCCCACAAACTTACTGTAGTCCAAAAGCAAACATGCTGTTACATTCACACCCTCCATTATTCTCAATGAGTACATCCTATTTCTTTTCTCAAGAAACACATCCGACTCTTTCCACCCCCGCTGTCACTTCTTCCTCTCAGAGTCTCATTACTTTCCCATGGAGTTGCTGATAACACTCCCTTCTCCCAGTCTTCCTTACTGTACTTCATTTTCCACAAGGCTGGAAGAATTTGCACCTAAAAATAACCCTTATTAGCACATTTCTTTGCTTTACATCGTTTGGCTCCCTATTGCCAAGTTAAACTGCTTTATTTATCCTAAGTCTCCTCTAAGCCTTTTATTTCCTAATATGAATCATGAATCTCTAAGATGGGGTTATATGTCAGTTTTACTAATGTATTTTTCCACTGCAATTTTTTTTTTTTACAAAAGAGCATTTTTGGGGAACTATTTCACTGGAGTCCACAGGTCAAGGCTGGCCTCGAGTCAAGTCCAAATCTCTAACCACAAACACACCCGACTTTTCCAATATCAGCATCCTCCTGATTCATGCTTACTTTCTTTTCCAAATCTACCATTTTCCAGTAATATGCTTTGTAATTTGGTCTTTCCTTTGCAGATAATACAATTGGTCCCTGAAACAGTCTCCTCAAATCTTTCCCCACACTTCTCCATATGCTCAACTCACTGACCTGCTGATTCTTTGAGAAACAGCCGAAATGTTATTTCCTGTGAAGCTTTTTTATTCTTCTGTCTTCTGAGCCATGTGGGTACTTTGGGAATCAACCATGTTCATCTCTCTCTTATATTTATCACATCACTATGTGAAATTTGGTCTCCCTCATTAAAAATAAACTCCATATGGACAGACATGTCCATGCGTCACTCTCTTTTAGCTTCTTTTCTAGTTCACTGCCTAACATATATACATAGAAAGAGAGATGGGCTGTAATGAATGTTTACTAAAATATTTGGTAAATATGCCATGAATGGTATTTCTCTTTCTCTCTCTCTCTCTCTCTCTCTCTCTCTCTCTCTGTCACACACACACACACACACACACACACACACACACACACACACACACCCGTGTGCACACAAAAACCATGGGCTAAGTGTCACCAAATGACATGGTTCATGATTTCTATCTTCAGTAAAGCCAGCCTTTACCTCAGAGGTCCATGAATGTTTGGAAATCCCTGATTTCTCTGTTCCCAATCATATCCATCCTATAAACTCTCATTCTTAAGGACCATGAACTCTCTAAACTCACTGTAGAATATTCTGCTTAACAAGGACATGGCTGTTACAGCTTGTGCCAAAGTTAATAACGGAACACTCCCAACAGATCTTTCAGGTTCCTAGAGCCCCCTCAGTGACAGCTCCCATGCAAAAATGGGAGAGGAACCTCAGATCACTTCTCTGCAACCCCACCCTGTCATGATTTATCAACGATTCTCAAACCGATGCCCATTCCTATCTCAGACCGACACTCGATAATGGTTTCAATGGAAGAACAGCTGTCTCACATTATATGCTGTCTGTGAACAGCACCCAGGTACTGCCATTCTCCTTGTTTTATGAATGCGCTGGAGAAATGGCAGCTTGCCAAAGACAGCATCCACATGGTGCCTGAAACAACGCCCCAGACAAAAAAGGAAAGAAAAAAAAAATCCCTCACAGATTGCAATGTGTACAATTTTGGCTGTTTTGCACATCCTCTGCAGCTGTGCATTCAGGATGCTATATTTAAGCAGAAATCTGTGTAAGAATTAGTCACTAGGAGATAGAAGTTTGGCGGCCATTTTAGGGATTTGGCTGTAATGGTTCTCAAGATTCTCCATCTCCACCCAGAACGAGTGCTGCCTGTTTTACCATCAACCAGAAGTAGGATATGAATACCTCCAAGAATTTAATCTTTTCATATACTGTAAGGCTTGCTCAAAAATTAGCAAGCCAACATTATTTTCTTTGTGAAAGCTAACACTGTCACTTTGTGCTCCTTCTTTAGAGTCATGACTGTCAGAAGTCGCAACTTTTTTTTTGACAGTCATGGGAAGAGAAACCTTTGAAAAGGCTGTCAACCCACTGTCTCTATGCCCCTCCTTCCTTACTCCACTGAAATTGAGAGTAAAATCATAATTAATGGGGAGATGGTTGCCCAGTTGAAATGTACAAGACCACCTGCTTTTTGGCAGGATGCAAACCCAACTTCAAGAGGCACCAGCAATTTCTCATTGTCAGACAGAAGAAATACTTCTGACAAACTCTCCCTAACAAAGAAGGAAATAAAACATCCCATGGATTCATCTATGGATGAAGAAAAGAATATGAAACATAAGGACTACTGGAAGAGAAAAAAAAATCTTCGGGTTGTTATAAGATGCCTTATTTTCAAAGATGTGTAAAAGCAAGCACCTTGAAATAAGTCTCCCATTTAGAAGTCAGGGAAATCTCTGGGATAGGAAAAGTAAAATTACATTAGCTAATCTCAAAATGCTCAGCCTTCTCAAGGAAGTTACTATAATGTGCCAACAGAATTCAGCAGATTCATTTACATTTTCTCTGAAAAAGCACTATCATCTTTTTTTTCCAGAATCCTATAAAACTTAGATTTGTCTAAATCTTATTTGCCAGTTACATACTTCAAATATTTGAATATTACAAAAAAGGTGGTCATTAAATTTCATGTCTTTCTTATGTCTGTTGAGTATTTGAGCTTATTTTAAAAATTCTATCCAAACCATTTCCCAAAACTCACCTCCAGTTTAGAACAACTTCTTGCCTCCAATGTGCTTATGTCTATCATTTAAATTCTAGTTTTGAATCCTATGGTTATTCCTTTTTCCCCAAGTGAATTAGGAAGAAAGTTGGGTACTTTTTTAAAGATATTTTTTACTTAAGGGGCACCTGGGTGGCTCAGTTGGTTGAGCGACTGCCTTCGGCTCAGGTCATGATCCCGGAGACCCGGGATCGAGTCCCACATCAGGCTCCCTGCTCTGCGGGAAGCCTGCTTCTCCCTCTCTCACTCCCCCTGCTTGTGTTCCCTCTCTGGCTGTGTTTCTCTCTGTCAAATAAATAAAATCTTTAAAAAAAAAAAGATATTTTTCACTTAAGAGAGAGAAAGAGAGTGTGAGTGAGTGTGTGTGCATTAGCTGAGGGCAAGGGCAGATGAAGAAGGAGAGGATCTCATGTAGTCTCCACACTGAGCATGGAGCCCAATTTGGGGCTCAATCCCAAGACTCTGAGATCATGACCTGAGCCAAAGCTGGATTCTTAACCAACACAGTCATCTCTGCTAGACTCATATCCCCTTAAATGTTATTCTTCATATTTAATGTTACTTTTAAAAAATATTTTTCTATATTAGTTTTACATTTACAGAAAAGTTGTGAAGGTACTAAAGAGAGTTCCCATATGTTCCCTCTCAGTTTCCACTATAATGAGCTTCCTGCATAGGTACAGTAATTTGGTCAAAACTTATGAGCCAAAATTGACATACTATTATTAACTAAAGTTCATACTTTATGCAGATTTTCTTACTTTTTACTTAATGTCCTTCTTCTGTTCTAGGGTCCCAAACAGGATTCCATTGCATTTTGTCATCCTATCTCTTTAAGCTCCTCTAGACTGAGACAATTTCTCAGATTTGCTTTATTTTTGATGACCTTGACAGTTTTGAGGAGTACTGATGAGGTATTTTGCAGTCTATCCCTCAGTTGGGTTAAATCTAATATCCCTCTCATGAGTAGACTAGTGTTAGGGGTTTGGGGGAGGAAGGCCAGAGATAAAGATCCATTCCTATCACATCAATGGTATATGACACCAGCGTGATTTCCTACTTGGCCATCTTCCCAACCTTGGCCATCTGGCTGAATTAGTGTTTGTGGATGTCTCTGCCATAAAGTCACTCTTTCCCCTTTTTATATCATTCTTTTGGGAAGGAAATCACTAGGTACAGCCCCACATTTAAGGAATGGTGAGTTATGCTCTATCTCCTTGAGGGTGTAGTTGCTACATAATTTCCTTGAAATTCTTCCGTACTGGGGGTTTGTGTCTTCTCCATCATTAATTTAAATGTGAAACTATTCTGCACGATACTCCAATAGTGGATACTGGGCACTGTGAATTTGTGAAAATCTGTAACACTTTACCGCATAGAGTGAATCCTAATCTACACAATTAAAAAAAAAATAATTTAGAAGGCCAGAGGATTCTAGGATGGAACGGATACTATGATAACAAAGCACTATACATGTATCCTTAAACAAGTAAATGGGTGGCAGATGGAAGGAGACAGGTTTCTCACTGTTGGAGTGGGAGTTTATAGACAAGCAAGGGAAGAAGGCTACAGTGCTCTATGTCATAATGAACCACAGTTGAGGTCATTAATATGACCTTATGTTCCAGTTTAATATAGATAGAGATGGATATAAACAGAAATATTTGTAAATATGTTTGTTTGTGTGAGTTAGCATATACAAAGAATATTTCTCGCTTTGTCTGCTGACCCCTGTGATGACCACTTACCATGACCCCTGCCACAGCTATTACCGAGATCTTGGATTCTGATGCCATTCTCCAATAAAAGAGCAAGGGCCCTAGGAGAAAAGGATGATTTTAGCTCTAGGATAGAAATATATAAGATGAATCACGGTATCTTATAGTGCCAGAAAGCAAGGAAGTACTCAAAGCAAAAATCACAAAAATGGGAATCACTATTCTGTTTTCTCCATGTTCCTAGGACTGGAGTTAGAAGCAAATATAATCTGGAATTGTACTTCAGATCTTACCCATCACCCAGGTTAAACTGCTTCATCTACCAGTATTCCAACTTTCTCATCAAAATGTTGAATAATGAGAAAATATATGAAATGCTAGTCTATAATGCTGGGCACATCATAAACAGTAAATAGGAGCTCTCATTAGAAATTTGCAGTATGCACTCAGTAAAAGCTCTTTTCATTGCCTCAAGGAGTTGTTATCCTCTTTATAATTCTGTGAGCACATTTTCAAACTGGATAGAATCCATTGTAGGGAGACCAGATTATTTGCTACAATTCATTTACACATAAAAAAATGTCATTTGGGAAATTTACAATCCCCACTAATTTCTAGATAAGCTCTGAAATAGTTTCTATGACTTCCTTTGATTTTTACAAATGAGTAAATTATATATTTGGCTTTAATACGGTTGCTTATTCTAAATGTAGCAATGTACCTTTGGGCCATTATTATCTAGAGTCACAACTGACCAATTCTGTTATTTCTATGAAAATTTCAGTTAGAATGCTTGTTTGACATCGGGTAGATAAAAATAATTCAAAATTGTCTGAAATTCAAAGCCACAAATGAGTTGTGTTAAACTTGGCTGTACTTGAACTTTGCTAGGCATCCTCAAATAGCCAGACTGTCATTGAGTAGCAGGACTAACTAGTTGAAAAAGGAGTGGTGGGGAGGGACACTGGTCCCATGAGGGTTCAGATTACCCTCTCAAGGTCCAGAGAACCCACCCTTCTTGTTCCTATGCCATAAAATGTTTCTGGAATTTAAATGAAGTGTTAAGCAAACACCCCGTTTTAGACCATCTGAAATTAGATGGCCAACCCTAATTCCTCCTTAAAGAAATTCTGGAAATGTCTCTGATGTCAAGAGCATTTCTGCATCCAAATACAAGGTTGGACTAAAAGAATCTAGTCTCGCTACTGTGAACATAGATATTTGACAGATAAATGACAGATCCAGATGTTAAGCTAATATCGAGTTGTTTGAATATCATCAGTTTGATGTCAGAGCCTCACACTGAGTTCTTCCTCCTTTCATTTCTAAGGTAATGCTACTTCCGTTAGATTCAACCGAGGTGGTAATTTTGCACTAGTGTGGGCCTGCTTGGAGCAAGAGAACAGAAAAATTAACATCCAATGCTCTGAGCTTTGTAAAGAGCCTCAGAACCCGGAAGGCCATCTGACGGGCTGCTAATACGTGGATGGTCCAGAGTGAATCCAAATTATCAGAGTAGGAGAAGTATCTCAAAGGGGCAATGTGTGTTCTAATCATCTTTCAATGACAATTAAAGAATCTATGGCTTCTGTCACCGACGTCTTCATGGTATTTAGTGGTACCTGATTTTCCAAGTTGGCTTTAATTCGTGGGGTCTGAAAACAATGTTGTACTCTTCATTTATTGCATAAATGTTTCTTTTGTCTTAATCTAGGGATTAATCTCAAGTGAATTGAGATCACAGACTTAATCTTTTACCAAGCTGAAAGCTCGGTGAGGTGGGGGATGCTGTGTTTCCTAAGATACAATGTGATGCCTGACACATACCAGATATTTAACAAGTGTATGTTGAAATCACATAGTTTCTTCAGGCATGTTATTAAGCATGTGGTTGAAGAGTCAAATTGGACTCTCAAATTTGAAATTCAGGCTATTTGGGGATTTCACTTCACTCTGTCTTTGTATCATAGTCCTTTGTAGGAAAGTAGAGAAAAATCAAACAGTAAAGGTGTGTAATCTTCACTAGGACTATGATAAAGTGTATTAATCAATACCTTATCTTCTGAGTGATTTCAAAATATAAGCAAAGAGGAAGAAACTAGAAAAAATGAGATGTAAGCTGTGAGTGTAAGTGGTTTTCTAGACGACTGGGTGAATAGAGACAAACAATAACTATAAATCAACTCAGCAATTACAAGTGATTCCAAGCTGGAGAGCAGAACATCACTGAATCTGTGTCAGGGACACTTGGATCTTTTACTTCCTGTTCTTTTTTTTTTTTTTTAAGATTTTATTTATTCATTTGACACACAGAGAGAGATCACAGGTAGGCAGAGAGGCAGGCAGAGAGAGAGGAGGAAACAGGCTCCCCGCTGAGCAGACAGCCCGATGTGGGCCTCGATCCCAGGACCCTGAGATCATGACCTGAGCCGAAGGCAGAGGCTTTAACCCACTGAGCCACCCAGGTGCCCTACTTCCTGTTCTATAAGCAAAGGATGGTTTTGGTGATATAAGGCTTGATCAGGGAAGAGATCTTACATAATCCGAGTATCTATCATACACATTTTCTGGGAAATGATAAACCATACATACAAAATCTGGTCCTTCTGCATTTCACAGATGGTGGGAAGTTTCCTAACACTCATGACTCTGTAATGTTATTTATTGCAAACATTACCCAGGGGCACACACGAACTGTTTCTTGAGGTCCCTGAATGTCTCCCTAACATATGCCTGGCCCTTCTCTGATCCATTTCTGCACACGGCTGTAAAAACTATCTTCAATCACCATTTCATAAAGGTAAGCTCTGCTTTAAAAATACACACAAACAAAATTTACTTCACCCCTGCTGCCTGAAGAATAAAGTTTATTTCCTTAGCTTTGTACTCATGGCTTCACATAGATTTGGAGCCACACAGATCTTAGTTCTAATTCTGACTCTGGCTTTAGGACATACCCTGATGTGCAGTCACCACTGAGGCTCACCCCTCTTCACAGCCTCAGGGTCCTCATTAGGAAAATGAAAATTATAATACCCAGTTCATGGGATTTCTAAAAAAACTCACCAAGTTAATAACTTTTTAAAAAGATTTTATTTATTTATTTGACAGAGAGAGACACAGTGAGAGAGGGAATACAAGCAGGGGGAGTGAGAGAGGGAGAAGCAGGCTTCCCGCCGAGCAGGGAGCTGGATGTGGGACTCAATTCCGGGACTCGGGGATCACGACCTGAGCCGAAGGCAGATGTTTAATGGTGTCCCTCACCAAGGTACTAATTTAAAAGGATTATCCATATATATGCAAGCCATGGTTCAGCACTTGACACAGAATTTGCTCTCCAAAAAGTAACCATTTCTGTTTTTCTTTTTTAAATGCATACCATTGTTCTGCAGGGTCACTCTTACTTATACTATCATTTACTCTAATCCTATATGATCGCTAGTTTTCTCACCGATTTATTGTCCATTCTAACCAAAGTCTATATGTCATTCATATTGTTCCCTCCTGATCATACGTGACTACAAATATTTCTGCATGAGCAAAGATGGGATGATATGTGGTAACATTAAACTACTTTAACTGTGTTGAGACCAGAAAAAGAAAGTGGTTATTGACCATGTAACCAATATGAGCAAGAATAGGTGGAGCAGGTCTCAGAGAAGACTGACACCAGGGACATGAAGATCAAAGGGGTGCTCTCTGGCTCCTGTCTGAGTCTGCCTCATTAACACCACCAGGTCCTCGACTGTGGAATAGGGATGACCATAAGCAGCTCCAAGGTTCTCACCTCATCTTTGCTGCATGGGAGGAAAGGGCTCTTTTTTTTAGCTTATTCAAGATGTCACAAAGAAGTGGCACCTGGGAGGCTCAGTCATTAAGCATCTGCCTTCAGCTTGGGTCATGATCCTGGAGCCCTAGGATCAAGCCCCACATCAGGCTCCCTGCTCGGCGGGAAGCCTGCTTCTCCCTCTCTCACTTTCCCCTCTTTGTGTTTCCTCTCCAGCTGTGTTTCTCTCTATTAAATAAGTAAATAAGTAAGTAAGTAAGTAAGTAAGTAAGTAAGTAAATAAATAAAATCTTTAAAAAAAAAAAGATGTCACAGAGAAAAGCTCTGAGTGGCTCCCATGTGTCCAATCCTAAGCGAAGGACTCTAGTCTACAGAATGGGCCACCATGAATATCTCAACATGATTCAGGTATCCTGACCCCATGTGGCAGGAAAAAGAGTTTATCTGAGGAAATGGCTGTTTTCTCGGGACTACAAATTATAATGGGGAGAATGAGTGAACAAATTCTACAAAAGATTTTCCTCTTTCAAAATAAGTGTTGGGTACTTAGGGGAGGAAAAGGTACAACTCATGGATTATCCATGAATCAATTATAAATGTAACTCCAACTCTCCATTGGAGTAGACTCGTCATATTTCATTTTGGTAGATTGCATGGATAACCCAAGAGAGTCTTATTTCAATGAGCTTAGGTCATTCTCACTCTAGAATTAAGTCAAACATTTGGACTTTGGGCTATTCTTTAACCCCACAGGATTCATGTTTAGGTTCCAGATTAAGTTGTTTAATTTCTATTTCAACAATAAGAAATATCTAGAGATATTAAGATTACCTACAGCATCTGTTGCCTACATACTAGATTATATTCATGGATATGCTTTACATTTTCAGGCATTTATTCATCAAGATATATTCTATCAATCTATTATATAAATAATGACTGATTTTCTGCTACTCAACACAAATCAGCTCAGTATCTGTCACCTTTCATTTTGAATCAATTGTCCAATGTAAACAGTGTGAAATTATGATTTTATTAGAGATCCTCAAATAACTGACATTTATTATTAATCACTGAGAAAAGAATTGAGATTAAAAAAGAGTGCTGCTTAAAACATTTAAGAAGAAATTGGACTTGAAGTATCAATGTGTTAATGTCACCAATCAAGATTAGAAATGGCCATATTAGCATGTGTCAGCCAACACCAAAATAAGCCAGGTGGAAAAGGGCCAAGAGTCTCTACGGGGCCAGGCTGAACCTTAGAAGAGAATGGAAACACTGAAGAAAGCTGTGGTAGACAGCCTCTAAAATCGCCCCCCACTACCGTGCCCCACTATCTCATTCTGTATTTCCAGTATTGATGCCTCTATGTAATCTAGAATGTGGGCTGGATTCATTGACTTACTTCTAAGTAACAGAACCTGGTAGAAGAGGTATGATGCTGCTTCTTAAATTAAGGCATAAAAGGACTGTGCCTTCCATCTTGGGTGATTCCATTTCTTTCTCACTCTCTTTTTCCTTCCCTGTTCATTCTTCCCTCTCCTCCCCCACTCCTCTTCAAAAGCTTTCATGTCATGAGGATTCTCTACCAACCTATGATGGGACTCCATGCCCAGCTGCAAACATGCAGGCTTTCAAATAGATTCCCCTTGCTCCATCAAACCTTCTGCTGTGGTCACAAACCCTGCCAACAGCCTGAATGCAACTCCATGAAAGCTTGAGCCAGAGGCTCCGAGCTAAGTCACATCGAGATTCTTAAGCCACAAAAACTGTGAAATAGAAAATATTTTGTTTCAAGGTGGTAATTTTGGGGATAATTTGTTATGCAGCAGTAGATAACCCATATAACAGCAGCAGTGAAAATTATGATTGCTTACTATGCATGCTACAACAGGGTCCAACAGAGGAAAAACCACAACAATAACAAAAGTTTAGGAATTAAAGTCATCCTAGGACTCTCCCTCTTGGAACCATCTCCTTTGCCGCTCAGACAAGAATAAAGTCCTTAAGTTAGAGCTGTGGCTTAACATATGACCTTAGCTCCTCTGGTCTGTACTTTGGAGACAAATTGGTAAAAGCACAAAATTTTCAAAAACATTTTTCATGCCATCATTGCTTAGTACCACGCAAGTGAAAGAAATAACTGAAATAAAGAAAATAGTACCGTCATTATTCTTTCAGTCCTAGAATAAATGTATTTGCTTTTGTTTTTGACATACTTATAATCACATTCCACAGCTAACTTTGTGTTCTGCTGCATGTGTATTAACATTATAGTCTTCAGCTTTCCATGTTAATATACAACATTTTAAATAATTTTTAAAGAGAGCAATACAGGGTGCCTGGGTGGCTCAGTCAGTTAAGTGTCTGCCTTTGGCTCAAGTCATGGTCCAGGGGTTCTGGGACTGGATGGGTCCCACATAGGGCTCCTAGCTCAATGGAGAGTCCGCTTCTCCTTCTGCCATTCACCCTGCCTGTGTACTTTCTCCCTCAGTCTCTCTCTCAAATAAATAAAATCTTTAAAAAAAAAAAGAGCACACAATGTATTGATGTTAATTACAGTTTTCATAAAAATTTCTATGTTTAGACATAATAAAAATTAAGATATTTATAAATTTCTGTTTAGACATAATAAAAATTAAGATATTTATAAATTAATATTTATAAATCCACTCATTCCTTTTAAAAGATTTTCTCTATTTCTTCCTTATTTTGGATTGATAAAGTATAATTCCGGGTCAAAAGATACAAATAATCTTTTGGTAACATTTAACATGTTTTTAAGAGGTAAAATAACCCATCTTCCTCTCAACTGTAATTCCTATTTTCTTCATAATCAATTGAGGTCATTCAATGTAACTTAAAAGATCGTGTCTTTCCAAAGATCCTTAAGGGACCATTTAAAAAAATTGTGAAAGGTCTTAGAACCATTTTAGAGACATAGTATTACAGATAAGAAGTGTTATCACAATGTGTGGGTTCTTCTTACCCGTCTGTCACTTTATTATTTCTACTTCACTGACAGCTCGTCAAAAACTATTCTCTGGAGTTACAGCTAAAATCCCACTTTGGCTATTTTCAAACATAACAGTGAACTAATAAATCCAGGAAGTTCCATTTATTAAGACACAGCAAAAAGACTTCCCCATAATTTTAGGAGAAAAAGGTGCTCAGGAGATCTTATTCTATCAAAATATTTCCATCTATAACTTCCATACTTTCCTTAATTTCTCCCAGATTATACAAATGAGGTTTACTGGGGTATAATTTACTTATAATAAAATTTGTCCTTTCTTTATATACAGCTCAATGAGATCTGACAATTATATAGTCCCATTTTTGCTTCTCAAATGAAAATTTTGAATATTTCCACCACTCCAAAAAACTTCCTTTTCACAGTTATAAATTCTCTTCTAAGTTTTTTAATAACCATCCTTTGTCACCAAGTTTCCCTCCTCCCAATCAGCCCCTGGAAACCAGTGAACTGATTTCTTCCAGAATGTTGAATGAATGGAATCATGTTGCTTTTGTATCTAGTTTCTTTCACTTGGCATCTTGCTTTGAGATTCCAACATTTTGTTGAATGTATCAGGAGTTTGTTCCTTTTGATTGCTGAGAATTATTCCACTATATGGATATAACATAACTTTTATATCCATTACTACCCAGTTGATATTTTGCCCTATTTCTAATTTGTGAATGTTGTGAATAAAATTGCCATAAATATATCCAAGTGTCTGTCTGTGGGTAACCATACTTTTCTTTTCTTTTCTTTTTTTAAATTTAAGGAGACTCCATGACCAACATGGGGCTTGAACCCATGACCCTGAGATGGAGAATCATATTCTGTACCAACTGAGGTATCTAGGCATCTTAGGGTAGGCATAATTGTTCATTTCTTGTGGGTATATCTAGGTGTGAGAATGCTAAATATTGGGGAATGCATTGTTTATATTTATAAGGAGAGGTAGAAATTCTCCTCCATTATCTCATTATTCTACCTAATTCTCCTTTTCTTCTCCCTTTAGGATTTCAATTATTCTTGTGTTAGACGGTTTCATATTGCCAACAAGTATCAATTACTCCATTCTATGTTGTATTTCCATTCTGGTCATTTTCCTTCCTTTCCATTGCACCATTTTAATTGACTGGCCATCAAAGTCAGTACTTCTTCATCCTTTTGTTCTTACTCTGCCCATAAAGGTGATTGAAAGAATTATCCATTTATCTCTCTCTAACATTTCTATTCGATTTTTAGGACTTTCATTTTTGTGCTGAGATTATCCATTTGCTCTTGTATATTTTCTAGCTTTCCCACGATTTCAGATTATTTACTAACTTTCTGAATAATTCCAAGCGAGGGGTTTTCTTCAGGAGGTCTGTTTCTAACTTCTTTATCATTTCATAGTGGGTCTCAATTTTTCTTAAAAAAAAAATTAAACTCTATCCATTGCATGTGGAAGGACAGTAGAGACTTAAATAAATAGAACTGAAACCTAGAAATGAGTATCCCTCTTTGATCAGGCTGTTTGAGTATGTATGGGGATTAGGTCAGTAAATCAAGTGGTCAGTAGCTAAACTGAGTTTGTGTTTTTGGTTGCTAGATTTACTTTCAGTGCATCAAATTTCAGAAGGGACATGGTGTCACTTCACTGAGTTTGGTTCATGGAGTGCCTTCATGACCTATCAATTTAGAGTTCTTACTGCACGCTCAGTTTCCAAGGGGTGCTTCATACCTGAGCTGTTGGCCTAAAAACACTTCCTAATCCTCCCCCAGCAGCCTAAACCTGAATGAATCTGGAAAGAGAATAGGATTCTTTGCCTGTCTGACATCAAGAAGGCTCTCACTCATACCTCATTCACATCTTCTGCTCTACTTTCAGTCTTTCTTATGAACCCATATGTAGGCCTGCATAAAAAACATGGTCCCTGTCCCTCTACCAGCTTGAATCTGAGGCTTTCGGGGATTTGTCAGCACTAAATCTGGAAGAACTTCTTAAAGTCTAATTGTTTTGTGCTTTCCTACTTTCATGGAGGCCTAACCTCCTATATCTCTCTAAGGTTCATGTATCTTATCTTTTCAAGGAATGTCTCATCTTCTTTGAAATTCAGTTCTTCCAGTTACCTTATGACCTCCCTTCTCTGATGGTCTCAAAGAAAGTTATGATGTTGTAGATTATATGGATTTTTCTTTATGTTGGAGTGGAACCAACAACACAGAAGCAAAATGTCCCCTCAAATGATTTTGTTGACCCATCAATGCAGCTGAACATACAGCTCTGGACTCTCCATTCTGAAGGTACAATGATAAGATAGTGTAGGGCAAAGTAAGCACACTCATTATATTTTCCTCTTTTCTAGTCCCCATTTCATCTCAGACACATTTATTTTCCTTCTGTGATGTCAAACCCAGAATACGCCAAGTCAAAATAATTTTTTAGGAAGGAAAAGGAAAATTTCAATGTTTAGGAAGTTGTTTTAAAATTCTCCTTGGAAATCATTGGATATTATTTTCCAAGTCAGACCAAATGACTTTTTGACTTGTTAACAATGGAAATTTTCCTTGTACCCCATCCAGCCTGGGATGTTGATAAATAATCACAGAAAATTTCACCAAAACATATGAAAGGAGACTTCTCACTGCCTTAAAAATTTCCTAACCACAGTGGAAGGTAAATGCATTGTTCCAACTTACTCTTTCACCAATCTTAAATACTATATAAGTTTTTAAAAATCTCCTTTTATAACCTCTGGCATATGTTTAAAATTCTGTGTCCCTACTGATGATATATTTACAGTGAAAAGTAATATAACAACACACACACACACATACACACACACACACACACACACACACACACTCTCTCTCTCTCTCTCTCTCTCTCTCTCTCTCTCTCACATTAGTTTTTCCCCCCTAAAATCCAGTCACCAGTCATAAAATTCCAGAACTTCCTTTCCTTAGTTCATCCAGAGGTAACCAGACCCCCAAACCTTGACAAATCCTTACTAATAACTGATACTCCAATTTATCTATTTAAAATAAAATGACTAATAGTCCTTAGCTCTGTGCTTGGTATACAGGATCTTCACAATATATACTGATTCTTACTTGTCATTATTAAAATGTTTTGTTGTCATTACTCTTCTAACAAGAGACAGACTGAAGCCATCTGATCTTCAGATTTTGACAAAGATGGGACTGGTTGACAAACACAGCTTATTCATCCTCTTTCATAATCTACAGTTACTGGTAAGAGGTGGCTTACCACTCAATCAACATTGCCCAGATTCCCTTGAGTCTATGTGATCACGTGCCTAATTCTCACCAATAGGAGTAGAAGTAATGCGTATTTCTATTCAGCCAAGGCTTTTTAAAAGGCAGGTGTCTGTGCATGCTTTCTTTCCCTTCTAACATCTAGATTAAGATGTCATGCTTGGCACACTAGGTGTGACAAAGTAGCAAGATGGAAGAATTTATCTCTGTCATTATTGCACTGAAGGCTACACCTCTGAGTATTTCGAGCAAAACAGAAACTGGCATATTTAGGGATGTATATGTTACCACAGCTAATGTTATTTTGGCTAATCCATTGTCCGTGGACTAAACCGATACTATTCAAAGAATAGTATGGCAAAGACTACAAAATGTTCCTGGTCTATGATAATGTAAATATGGAAACTGGCAGTAGGGATTTAGGAGATCTATAGCAACTGGACAAAGTACTTTTTATGTCTACTGGATTTTTTTTTTAAATTAGGCTTATATTTTGCATGGCTTTTATTTCACATTACTAGTATTATACTGGTTTATGATGGATTAGAAAATTTTTAAAAGTAGGCCTTTAACAGATACTTAAAAGACTGCTATTGACCCTCCCAGGAATGGCATCTTTTTTTTGTTTTTGTTTAATAATTGATATTGTTTTATTTTTTCAGTTTTCCATTCATTGTTTATGCACCACACCCAGGGCTCCATGCAGTACATGCCCTCAATACTACCACCAGGCTCATCTTCTTTGTAATGTACTCTCAGGCACCCACTTCTGACCAAGTAATGAATATAAGGATCCTCTCAGGCACCCCTGTCAGCCACATCCTCTTGTACTCCAAGGATGGGTTATTCTAAACAACCTAGCTCAGGATGAGTACCTTCTTTCAGGGAATATTTTTGGCTGTCAATAGGTATTTCCAAATTTCTGTTGGGTCTTGAGTGCTTACCTTTATTATTTACAACTGTAACTGCTAACTCCAAATATTTCATTGATTGTTGTGCATTGAAATAAAAATATCTTTCTTCATTGACCTCTGACTGAATACCTTTCACTTAGCTTTTGACTGCCTTACTTGAGGATTCCTACAAGCCATTTCCCACTTCCTCCCAAGTTCTCTGGCCCTCTACTGACTGTAAAATAAATGGAGTGGCCCCCATAGCTTTGGAGGTTCGTCCTTGATGCTCTGCAAAGATTGTGCACCATGTAAATGTCATTCCCCACAGAGATTCTTGCTTCAGGTTACTTTTAATATCCAGAGCAAACATTTTAAAAATTAAGTATTTTTATATCTTGGCAGTGCAGTTGATAATGTCACTTATATAAGAATAATTTCAACGATTTGTGATTTTTCCTTTAACAACATGAAGGATGTTCATCCAAATATTCGGCTGTATAGGAAATGCAATATTTGATCAGGAGAGTGCCTCTAGTCTAGAGATGCTTTTAGTGCCAATTACTAGCATGTAACATGGAGTAACAGGTGTCCTCCTTATACCCAATTATTCAACATGTTGCACTGTCATTATCCTTACATTTATTTTTGTCTTCTGCATTAGAGGCTTTTATGTTCCTTAAATGCAATGGAAGTTCACCTTTCTTCCTTAAAAAAAAACAAAAAACAAAAAAAAAGTCTCTTTTTTCATCAGTTCCTTCAACTGACCTAAAATAGGCATTCAATGAATGCTTTTTAAAAAATTTTTTCAACTGCACTTTGGGGAGAAAAGAATCTTTACTTGAATAGACAAAATCTTGGTTAGAACTACCATCTAGGGCTGTTTACTGTAGCCTAGTAAGAGAACAATGTTTTGCAGAATCAGAGGGGAACTAGCTTCAAATTCTTATTTCTTATTTATTTTTCAATTTTTTTTTACAAACTTCAAATCCTCACTCCACTACTTAGTCTTCTTTGTTTGTTTAAGTTTCTGAGGTAGAATTTAGGGTTTCCTCAGTTGCCTGTAACACCCAGTGCTCATGACATCCTGTGCCTTCCTTAATGCCCATCCCCCAGTTACCCCACGCCCCAACCAACCTCCCCTCCAGCAATCTTCAGTTTGTTTCCCATAGTTAGGGGTCTGTTATGGTCTGCCTTCCTCCCAATTTTCATCTTATTCTATTTTTCCTTTGCTTCTCCTGTGTCCATCTGTTTTATATCTTAAATTCCACATGTGAATGAAATCAGATGGTATTTATCTTTCTGACTGATTTCACTTAGCATAATGACCTCTAGTTCCATCCACATTATAAGCACCCTACACATTCAACACAATCCCTTGAAATACCATCAGCATTTTTATAGAGCTGGAACAAACAATCCTAAAATTTGTATGGAATCAGAAAAGACCCCAAATAGCCAAAGGAGTGTTAAAAAAAAAAAAAAGAAAAGAAAAGAAAAAAGAAAACCAAAGCTGGTGGCATCATAATTCCAGACTTCAAGCTTCACTACAAAACTGTCATCATCAAGACAGTATGGAACTGGCACAGAAACAGACACATAGATCAATGGAAGAGAATAGAGAACCCAGAAATGGACCCTCAACTTTATAGTCAACTAATTTTTGACAAAAAAAGAAAGAATGTCCAATGGAAAAAAGTCTCTTCCACAAATTGTACTGGACAGTCACATGCAGGAGAATGAAACTGGACACTTTCTTATACCACACACAAAAATAAACTCAAAATGGACCAAAACCTAAATGTGAGACCAGAATCCATCAAAATCCTAGAAGAGAACTCAGGCAGCAACCTCCTTGACCTCAGCCGCAGCATCTTCTTACTAGACACGTGTCTAAAGGCAAGAAAAGCAACAGCAAAAATGAACTATTAGGACTTCATTAAGATAAAAAGCTTTTGCACAGTAAAGGGCAATAGCTAAGGAACTGGAGAAGGCATTTGCAAATAAATGTATTATTAGAACAAGGGCTAATACTTAAATCTATAAAGAACTTCTCAAACTTAACACCCAAAATACAAAAAAATCCACTACTTAGTTTTGAGTAAACTTAAGCTGTTACTGCTCATCTTGTTCCAGGCTCAGTTTCCTCATTTGCTAAAATATACCCCTCAGGATTTTATTGTAGAGATTAAAGAGAACATGTATAACATTGTGGCAATTAAGAAGCCAACAGTACAAAAGTACTATTTTCATCTGGTTCAGTCTCAGTTACTTTACTCGTGCTACCAAAATTCAGCAGAGCAACGTGACATCCAGAACTGTCTTTTACGTTAATGTTCCAAAGCTGGCCAGAAAATTCTTAGAGCCTTAGTTCCAGCTTTATGATGGCTTCGGTCATTTCTGTAAGGATTATTTCTCCCTAAGATCCCTTTTCTTAAAAGTTAGGTGTGAAAACTGAAGTTATAAGTGGAGATGAAGGGAAATCATTTATAAGAAACAATTTATTATTATAAACAAAAAGCCAAATCCCTTAAAAATTTGCATTGCTTGGCTGTAGAGGAATGATCTCCTAATCTGAAATTCCCTTCAGATAGTCATGGGAAGAAGGTATTTGGTCCTTTATGGGGTGGATCAGTGGAAAATCCTGTGTGGTATTAATTAGAAATATTTGCAGGGAGGAAAGTATTTTATTAGGTACCTGTAATTGCAAGGTGCTCACAGTTTCTTGAAAAAGCGTATATGTAACATGGAAACATTTTTAACAATTTCAACTCAAGCTGTCATCATTCCTTTCATCAATTTTCCATTTATACACCTTGTTAACTCTGTCTCTGGTCTCAGCACTGCCCCATGACTAAATGGTGTTTCTTACATCTTTCCCTTTTATTCAAGCCATTTGCTTATGAAGGGATCTGGGAAGTTGTAAAGAGAACCAAAAACATGGCATGGGCTCTATACATTGCATGGGCTACTGAAGAAAGGCATTTTGGATTTAACACTCATAGTTTGGAATTTATTAGAATCAAAGCATCATTATACCTCGATAACCTCAGCAGAATTTGGAAGGAGATGGAGTGTGCATTTTATGAGAATGACAATGCCAAATGCTTACAGATGCTAAGATAGCAGTATTGGAGAAATTGGAATTGATGTTATTGGCAAATCATATAAAAATGTAAAAGAGTGTGTGGGAGGGTGTGTGTGTGTGTGTTTTCATTTTCTAGCAGCAGGAAATGATACCACTAGGGAAAATCTGATCTGAAGTGAAGTAAAAGAAGAAATATAATTATATTTATTTGAGGTTATGTTGATGAAAGGAAAAGAGTAGAAAGAAAAATATATAAAAGGCCAGTGAATCTCACAAGAGGCAGCACTGGTCATAATTTTAACAGGTAAGACTTGTTATCTTCTGTAGCCAGTACTGTAGTTCTTCCCATTTTTCCTGCATGGTATAGTTCTCTGGTTGTCACTCTTTGCCTTAATATTCCTCATCGGCACACACCTGCCTTTTTTTTTTTTTACTTCTCTTTCTTTACTTCTTCTACTTCCAGGTGGAGATAGCCACATATCTCTACATTTTGCCCATGCCTGCAAACAGGTTGTTCCCTTAGAAGCTGCATCCCCTCACTTAGATATGGAACCTAAGAAAGTCAAATTCATAAAACCAGAGAGTAGAAAGGTGGTGGCGGAGGGCCAGAGGGCAGTGAAAACGGAGAGAGGATGGTCAAAGAGCACAAAGTTCCAGTTATAGAGGATGGATAAGTTCTGAATACTTAATGAACAGCACAGTAACTATAGTTCAGAACACTGTATTATATACCTGAAATTTACTGAGAAAGTAGATCTCAAGTCTTACTACAATTCAAAAAAAATAGGGTAGCTGTATGAGGCGATGTAATGAACTTGATTGTGGTAATCACTTAACGATGTATACACACATCACGGTATTGCGTGGCACACCTTAAATATCTTTAATTTTTGTTGATTACGGCTCAATAAATCTAAAGGGTAAAAAAAAAAAAAAGAAAGTACTATTTTCCCAGAGCTTCTAACCAGGTGTGTCTCAGAGCTGGCCTGAATTTAGCATGGGTGAAGATGGTTCAGCTTCAGTGATTTTCCTCCCTGAGGAACTCCTAGAGGGCTGACAGTATTCCTTTCTTGTACAGGTTCCTACATTTTCACTGACCCTTCTGTTACAAGGAAAGCACCCAGAACATCTCAACGTAGGCATTTTGCTAATATCCAATGCCACTGGAGCTTGGACGGAGCATTTTATGGTGCAATTGATGATAAATAATGTCTAGCATACAATTTTTTACACGAATTAATATGTTGATGGGTTGGTAGAAGTAAAAATGGGCGACTCTCTGCTGTCAGGGGTTTAATTTTATCCTGGGGAAATACCTGGCAGGTACATGCTGCTTCTCACAATACATTCAATTATTTTTCTGTGCTTGTCTGAGGGACAAAATAACAGATGGGAGACAAAGGCTTTGCCTAGGAGAATGTGGGAAATGTTTTACAGACAAACCCTCTAAAAATGGTCTCATTACTATAAGAAGAGTCATTCTTTAATGTATCATACACTTTCTATGTGCCAAGCTCACTTTTAAGTATATTTTATCCTCAATACGAGAAAGATGGCATTGTTTCCTCTAGCATAAAAATGATGATCAATCCTATATGTGATAAGAAGCAAACCCAAGGAACCAGGATTCTAATTGCACTGTTCATGCCAAAATTCTGAATCCCCCCAGTTGAGGCTTCATGAAACTCTGTTGAAGAATGAGGAAGAGCTCAATAAGTAGAAATGAGAGAATATCTCTGGGAGATATTAAGGAAGCATCTGATTAAGGAGGCATCATCCGCATTCTGGAAAGGGCAGCATTTAGTAGGAAAATATGCAGCATCAGAAAGGAAAGGCTTTTAAGGTGGGCATGAATGGAACTAAATTCTGGGTTGGTGGCTATTTGTTAACTTTCTTACCACACACTCCCCACTTTCATTTTCTGATTAGAAGCTTAAATCTCCAAGCTCTGATATTTGGATGAAAAAAAAATCCCCCATGTATGGTTATGGGAGAGGACTCTACATTGACTCTACTCATGAACAAATCCAATTCTCCAGCCAAAGTGGGCATATGATGTAATTCAAGCTAAGCCAGTCAATGTTACTCAATTCTGGGACCTAGGTCTGAGCTAAGTTTCTATTTCTTATTGACTATAAAGGAGAATACATATAGTCTCTTGTATGAGCAAGAGAAATGTATGGATTATGGGGTAAAGCCTGCCTCAGACATGTGTCAATAACGAGGCAGCAGTCATAGGAATGGAGAGAGAAAAAATGAACACCCATGCCATTTAGGTCCTTGATAAAATCATATGCCATGTTTTTCATGTGAGCCAGTGCATCCTTCTCCCTGCTGAAATTTGAATTGAACTCCCTTGTAACTAAAACCTATCAATGAATACTTTATCATATTCCATACAGCTGCACCTTAATGGTAGTGCAAGGTGAGATACTGGTTTTCAATTTGAAGAAGAGTAACAAGTACGTGCTAAAAAGCAATGATGAGAAGAAGCTCTTTCGTTGTTGCTGTTAAATGGAGGAGAAATCAGTATGTATTGAAGGACTACTGAGTGTCCCTGTAGTTATTGCCATATATTTCATCTTACATAACCCTTCTAACTTCATGAAGTATACCTGTTTTATGGGTGAGGCACCATGTCTCAAGTTACATTGCTAAAAAAAACCCAAAAAATAATACAGCCATGAGTAAAACTCACACTTGGTTTTTTTTTTCCAGACTAGAAAGCCCACATGTACTTTGCAATGTAATAAAAAACCTCAACATGGAACTGTCAGCTAGAGTAACATGGAGGTATTACTAGAAATGTTAAGGCATAACAATGTAATTATTTTGTTCAGGAGAATCAACTCACTGTAAGTTCTGCCTCTGTGACTACCTTAGGAAGTCTGTCCCAACTGACAAGTTAGATGGAGGAAGGCTGATGTTTTCCCTACTATGGGAATGTCCAGAGGTCACTGACAAAAGAGACAAGTGTTCTTGGGAAACTGAAGGTAATCGACTTTGCTACCAAACTAAAATTCAGTTGTATATAGGTCCCCTTTTGATTCCTAGATCATTTCCTGGGATTATCATCTGGCTCTGTGAGGCATTTCCCCAGACAAACCAGATACAACCTTGACTCCTTTGGCAAGATTTCAGAGAGTATTTCAAGGTAAATAACCCTTTCCTAATAAGAAATAAATGTCTGGGGACTTTATTCATTGGAGTTCATGATTTGTGAGACTTAGGAGTTCCCCCAAATAGATTGTAGCTAAGGGTCACATTAAGTAAAATTGTTCAATCCAATACACAGTCACTCATCTATTATGATCCAGAAGGCCCAGCAACTGTGTTACCCTTCCTAAGGATACTGTTTGGCTATTGTTGTGTGACAAAGAGCAAAGCCATTATCTAGGAATCTCAAAGAGCTTCCCATAGTGCGAAGGAGAAGGAGGAGGAGGAGAGGAG
>PITA01026357.1:0-22737 GCA_004023965.1 Spilogale gracilis
AAGAGAGGACAATTCAGTGTGCTCCTCATCCATTTTACAAGCTCAAGGAATGCCAAGGAAGGCCTCTACTGAGATCTAGTTTTAAATCTAGTCTGTGGTGTGAATTATGTTGTTTAAAAGACGAAGAGAGGTGGCTTCATGAGCCAGAGACTAAGTAGCTTCATTAGCGGCTTGGACATAGTGACCCCAGCTGTAAGCTAGGTAGGAAGGTTCAGTTCTGGTCTACGCTGCCAATTTTTTTTTTTTCTACAAGCGTTTTAAACTGTGCGTGTCTCATACATGACAGAGAAAGAGGGCCATCTGGTTTGATGATTTTTGGCTTGGAAGAGAACACGAAAGAAAAGTGTAAGCTTTAATACTCAAGAGATCAGATTCTTTGCTGAAGAGGAAATGACTCCATGTCCAGGAGGGTTCTGCCAAGAAAGGGGCCACACTGATCTCTTTGGCTGGGGTGGGGGTTCTCAGCGGGGCTGTGGGGGATGGGTGGGTTCTCAGCGGGGTTGTACATGCCACTCAATGTTCCTTTCTTTCGCTTCCAAGCTGGGAGATGGTGACTCACGCCTAGAGCAGGACACCTGGTCTCTCTGCGGTATCATCAGGGAGACAGTCTTGTGGGTTTCAGTCCTAAGCCAGAAGGGCAAGGGTGACAGACACCATTTCACCCACTCTGTGTGCCCGCCCATTTCTGGGCAAAGCACCACAACACCTATTTTATTGTAAAGAGACCGACTTTGGAATCAAACAGACCTCTACCGAAATTTCAAGTCTATCACTTATGAGTTTGGACGAGTCACTTCACTTCTCTGAGCCTGATTTTCTTTCATTTAGGGATATTAATTCCTCTATGTCCCAGAGCTGTAGCAGGAATAAAGTGAACCCGCGTCTACGAAAGCAGTTAGGACAGGGCTTCATCCAGAGTCCGTACCTCGAGGGATTGGGGGTTTGGAGCACATATTTCCAAGCCTGGCCCATTGAGGAGGGGCCTGCTGGTGGGCCCGTAGGGAGGATGTGAGTGTGTGTGTTAATCTCAGACTCCAATGTGCATTTGATCAGTTAGGGATTTTGTTTATATTTGGATTCTGAGTTAGTAGTAGCATTATGTCATTTAAATGAGCTTCCAAGTAATTTCAAAGCTGCCCATCACTGACATCACTTTTGAAGAGCAAGAAATTAGAGAGTCTTATCCTGTTCTGTTTCTCTTTTCTGGTACCTCAGGAGGTGAGATGCCCCCTTTACTTTGAGCAGGGAAAGTGGGGAAGAGTAGGATAAGGGTAATGCAGAGTAAGGTAGCCCGAAAGGGAAGCTAGGCAGATGAGTGCAAAAATCATGGAAAAAGAGATGGGTTGGAGGTTTCCAATGCTGCTTAGACTTTAAACTCACCTGGAGAGCTTTCAAAACTATCCATTGTCAAGTCTCACCCCAGGAATACTGATTTAATTGTTTGGGATGGGGCCAGACGTGACATATTAAAGAAAATAATTCTCCAGGTTATTCTCATGTGCAGCCCGGGCTCAGAACCAGGCTCAACAAAAGAGGCAACTTTCCCAGCTGGAAAGAATCTGGAAAGGGTCTTATCAAGATTTAAAATCAGGTTGGGTTTTGAGGGGCTGCTAGTTGAGGAAAAAGAAAAAAAGATCATGGAAATTGCACATAAGTGAAGCCACTGGGTTGAAATCCTGAAAAGTCAGATCCATTTGATGAAGCCGTGACAGAACACTAAATCTCCGCCTCACCTGAAACAATAACTTAGCTCTAAGCCTTGGAAGCCATTTGTTTGTGAAATCCATGCCGTTTCTAGGAATCAGAGGCTCTTTTTCTTTCATTAACGGTGTGGATTTGATTGTCCTCATCTGTGCTCACAGAGGTTATGGAATGATTCTCATTGGAAGGCAGAAGCCAGCTTTGGCTGGCCGCAGTAGCTGTCCAGTTTCTGGTCCAGTAACTGGTCCAGTCCATCTCTACTGGGGGAGCAGGCAGGGCCATGAGCCCAGCACAGGTGGTCCAACAAATTCAGACCGATGCACATAAATAGTTTTGCTGTGATTGAGTTTATACTTCTGAAGCCCAGGTGGTAGGCTGTCTCCTTGTTCCCAGAAGCCAGCTTAGAGTTGGCCCTTTGCCAGCTTTGACACAAAGCTCAGCCTCATTCAAAATTTAGGTGTGCCAAGCCTCTGGGAATACTGAGTTTTATGTAAGATTCCTCTGTCTTGCGATGGAGACTGCATCTGCCACGGCTTAGTATCTCAAACAATCCCCATTAGACCTACCTCTGCCCTGGAATGCCTATGCACACAGAATAAGGAGATCCTCTTGCATCATTGTGTCCCATCCCACTCCCAATCTTTTACTCCTTTGGATCAGAGTTTGGCCCTGTCCTAGCTGCTCCACATTTGGGGGCCTGGACCCAGGCCTAGCAAACACAAGTCTCTCTAGAAACCTGGACCCACCCTCTGTAAGTAAACACGTTGCTGCTATCTCAAAGTAGAGTCTTCCTATGAAACCTTTCAGCATTTCATAAGTGCAAAAATCACCTTCAGATGTCTTTAGTGAAAACAGGTACTAATGTAGGTTTTTTGTGATAGTGAAGGAGCATAAAGTGAATTTTTGGATAGTGGGAGAAACCCTGTGTGCTATAAATGGTTACCAGGATGTTGGAATATTTATTCTGCCAAATTCAGAGCAGGGCAGCGCTTCTGGAAGGAAGAAAAAGAGTAGAACTGATGCAAACCATAACCAAGGGAGCTGACCTTTTGAAGCCCCTGCCTAAACAGTCACACCAGCAAGAGCTCTGCTTTGTGCCTGAACATTAGAATCACATGTGGTTCTTTAAAAAAAAAAGAAAAAAAGATTTTATTTATTTATTTGACAGGGAGAGAGATCACAAGTAGGCAGAGAGGCAGGCAGAGGGAGGAGAAGGAAGTAGGCTTCCTGCCAAGCAGAGAGCCCAATACGGCCCTCGATCCCAGGACTCTGAGATCATGACCTGAGCTGAAGGCAGAGGCTTTAACCCACTGAGCCATCTAGGTGCCCCACACGGGGTTCTTAAAATGCTCGTGTCCTGGGACACCTGGGTAGCTCAGTCGGTTAAGCCTCTGCCTGCAGCTCGGATCAAGATCCCAGGGTCCTGGGATGGAGCCCCACATTAGGCTCCCTGCTCACTGGGGAACCTGCTTCTCCCTCTGCCCCTCCCCCTGGCTTATCTCTCTCTGACAAGTAAATAAATAAAACCTTAAAAAAAATGCTCATGTCCAGGTCAGGGCCCCGGAGATTCCAATTTAATTGGCTTGAGGTGTGGCCTGGGCATTGGGATTCTTGAAAATTCTCCATGTCATTCTTAGTGTCCACCAAGTTTGCTACTCGTTGCTCTTTCTACACTGCTCAGTGCTGAAGGGCAGGCGTGAAGGGTTCTTGGAAGCCAGCCTTCCTACCTTGCCGCCGTCTTTCCTTCCCGTGTCCTGATTGCAGACCTAGGTCATCGTGAGTGTTTAAATCCCATCAAGTGAGCCATCTGACCTTCTACCATCATAAAGCATAAGCGTAGTGTCCTTGTGAGACAAAGAGGCCATTAAATAGCAGACAGCTTGAAAAGGGCAGAGCAGAGAATTTGGTTCGGAGTTAGTGCGGGTTGGGGGGGTGGGGGGAGGGGGCGGGGGGGGGAATCAGCTATGCACACCCAACAGGGGTTGAGCCTTGTTGGCACAAAGCCTCTCAGAGTAGACTGGGACGTGGGGGGAGAGGGGTACCAAAAAGCTCTTTTTTCGGTCCTTATCCTTTCTCTTTATTGGACAGAAGGCACTGCAAAAAAATGATAGAACACCAAATTGAGTGCTGAAGGAACCAGGCATCCTTGAGAGGTGAGCAGGGCAAAGAGGGTCTGGGGGAATATGGGGAAGCAGACAGTGAGGGAGGAAAGTGTCCATTCACCTTCCCAAACTCACTGTCTCCTCACACCCAAGCTGCTCCTTCGAACATACGTTTGGGTAAATTAAAAGGTGCCCCTTGGATGCAGCCAGATCCCACCCCAAGGCACCTGAGGAACCTGAACACTTCTCTGTGCCTTTGGTGGGGGGAGGAGACAGAGAGAGAGGGAGACTGAGAGAGAGGGCAACAGAGAGGAAAGGAGAGAGACACAGACAAGGAGAGAAAGAGCACTTTAATAGAAAGCCATCCCTCATTGGCAGTAAGCGATCATGAAAAGCTGGCCCAACAAAGCTGGGCTTCATTCCTTCTGGAACCGCTTCTCAACAGTGCAAGGTAGTAAGCAAATCACATGACCTCAGTGAGCATTTGTTTCCTCTTCTGACCTTCCTGTGAGGCTTGGGGTTCCAGCCTATTACTTAGGAATGTATTTCGGAAACAGTAGGCTGCAACATTAGTATAAGGAATAATTAAAAAGCCAACTTTGCATGTTTGTGTTTTTATAGGGGTATTGGGAGTACCAGAAGCACAATATTATAAAGCCCTCAAGTGCCCGGTTAAAGGGAGTAAGAGAAGGGAAAAGAAATATTTTTCTGTTGTTACAAAAGACACATATGTCATAGGGGAAAACAACGTAGGAAACTGCAAAGAAATGAAACCTGAAATTTCTCCTTCCAAAAGAATAGTAGTATTTGTCCTATAAAAAAACTATGTATGCATATTTAAAACCCATTATATTTTCAAATTTAGAAGTGTTTCTTCATTCAAAATAATACGTGTATCTTGCAGAAATTGAGAATAAAGAAAAATCATCTATATTCTACCCCTTAGGACCATGTCGTGCTCTAGAACTTTAAAAAGTCAAATAATTACTTACACATTTTGTATGTTTTTTACCTTTTTACTGTACAAGAAACATAAGTTTATTTTTATAAACATTAGATGAGCAAAAGGGAAACTATTAACCCACTTAAATCCACACCCCAAAATAAGTGATAACAACTGTATTATTTTTTGTTGTGTTTTCATGACTTTTCAGTATTCAATGTATATATATATTTGAAAGCCTAAGAGGTAGTCCAAAGCTGTTGCAAATTGTGAATGTATATTGTTATTTTATAACCTGCTTTCCAAATGGAACAATATTCATACAAATTTCCATACATTCTGCATTACTTTTTGTTTGTTTTTTTAAATTTTTTTACTTTAAATTTATTTTATTTTTTCAGTGTCCCAAGATTCATTGCCCATGCCCCACACCCAGTGCTCCATGCAATACGTGCCCTCAGTACCCACCACCAGGCTCTCCCATCCTTCCACTCCCTTCCCTCCAAGACCCTCAGTTTGTTTCTGAGTCCACAGTCTCTCATGTTTCATTTCTCTCCCTGAATTACCCTACTTCCCATTTCCTTTCCTTCTTCTCTGCATTACTTTTAATGTCTGAGTAGAACTCTATTAGATGCGAATAATGGATTCACTTAACAGATCCTCTAATGTTAAGTATTTAGATCACCTGTGATTTTTTTTCCTCTTAGAAACAGCACTATCTATTCTTTAACTATGTTTTTGCGGTTTCTTTGTAATTTAATTTTTAGGATAAACTGGGCCAATGGCTCTGCAGAATTGTAAGGACTTTTGAAGAGAAGTGGTAGGATGCTTAGTCTGGTACTTTTTATCATTTCAAATATTTTTGCTTTACATATATGAGAATATAAATTTCAGATGACTTGGTGCCCTGTGAACTACTTAGCCCACCAATACTCTTTATTACAGTTCTCTCCTGATTTAATTGTTTTGTCCTGATTATATATGTCTGTGTCATGTTCATACAAGAAAATGTGTAGACTACAGAAGAGTTGGTTGGGATGAAAGAGGAAAGCCCCTTATAATCCCACCACTGAGAGGTTCAGCTCTCTGTCTCCCCTGCCAACTCCCTCACCACCCGTGGTTTGCCATGCTTTTTCCAAATCCTCTTTGTAGACTTCTGATTAGGGGAATGCTTTCATGGAGCTTCTAAGTGTTGGCTGCCGGTTCAGGGAGATTGTCCCCCTTTGCAGCACTCAGGATTGTTTCGGGCAGCTAACAGCAGGAGATGTGCACCTGGGTGAACCTGTGTTGAGATACTTTGTTCTTAGCCCCTATTTTAGGAAGCATTATGTGTACACATCCCTAAAGTTTGCTGCAGGTGTGTGGAAACGGGACGTCAGAGGCTTCCCCTGGCTTTTAATAGCCTCAGATTCATACAAGGAAAAATAGAAAAGGCCAAACACAGAAGACAGGCATGCATAGACCAAAGGAAGTGGAGACCAACAGCTTCTTGCTACACCTGTTCCAGATCTGGCACCAGAAGACCTCAGGGAACAAGGGCACAGTTTTCCATTCAGATAAATAATTTTACATTTCTGATTATAAAATGAGCACATGTTCATTACAGGAAATACATTTAAAAGGCAAAAAGAAAAAAGCTTTTCTTGTGTGTCTCTTTCCAGTGTCTTGATGTCTGTTTTAAGATGAATTAAAACCAGACAGCCTCTACTGGTTTTGTTTTCCCACTTCGTATGATAGCAAAGACATTTTCCATGTCCATAATCATATATGAGGATTTCTCCAGGTTCCATCAGTAATTGCACTGCCTTGAGAGTTGAGGAAAGAGCACACATCAAAGAGGTCTGTGAAGGGTAAACACAGCATATAAAGCAAAATAAAACTGTCTACTGTTCACCTACAGCTGACAGTGAGAATGAGTTTTCCTTCCCGGGTTGCTAAGCTTTATCTTCCCAAGCAAGATAAAGTGCTTGTTGACTAGAGAAGTAAAACACTGCTTCTCAGACGTGAGCCTCAGGTGTAAGTAAGCCCATGGAAAACTGTCTCCTGTTCAGAGGAGATAAGCCAAGCGGCGCTCGTCCATCAGGGGATGATTTAAAACATTTTTTTTTTTTAGTTTCACTGCTCTTTTTAAAAAATTGAAGTATGATTAACATGCAGTGTTACATTAGCTTCAGGCCTTTTCATTTTAAGACTTTATTTATTTGAGAGAGAGAGAAAGAGCATGTGATGCCGGGCTTGATCTCACAGCCCTGAGATGGCGACCCGAACAAAATCAAGAGTTGGATGCCCAACCGACAGAGAAACCCAGGCACCCCCGTGTCAGGGGAAGCCCTCGGTGACCTGTTTGGGAGCTGGAATTGGGCCTCATGCTTGTGGCTTGATCAGACACCATATGGAGACCACGTACATCTTCTTGGCCTTTCCTCTTTAACCGAGTAACAAAAGGGAAATGCCCAGATCACCCACACCACTTTCCCGAGGGCACAATTACTGTGACATCCTTCACCAGCCACGTCTATCCAGAGGCAGGACTATTGCCACCTGCCCTTGTACTTCCAGGGAATTTGAAGAAGATGCTACTTCCTCCGGATACACTCCCTCCATCTGTTAGAAACTCGTAATGCATTGGTTTTGTTCCTGACCTTTGCTAACAATTTTCATAATTAAAATACAAGTAGGCTAAATATGCACAGCGAGAACATGGTCCTCCCGACCCACACCTGCCACTTAGAAGGCCATACACAGTGCAGCACGGAGCAAGGAATGCATTCACCCTTCTGAGAAGGCCAGGTGAGCCTTCTGCACCTGTACTGATTATGACCTGGGGTTTTAATTGCCACCACCCCTACCCCCCACCTCTACCAAAGCTACTGCCTTCTCTTTAGTCATTTAACATTTGTCAAACATTTGAGATGAGCCGGAGCCTGTGCTAGGCCTGTGCAAATAAAGAGGTGAATGAGCCATGGCATTTACTCTCTGCGAATATACAGCTATTGGTGCTGGGGGGTGTTGGGTAAATAGCTAAAACCAATATAAAGGGGTCTACCCTTTAGGTGGCTAAGCCTTGGAATATTTTTTTTCCAGAGCTACGGCTATGGTGAGGTGAGTGAAAGAGGGACGGGTAGGTACAAGGCAGGATCTGGTCTTCATTTAAAATGTTTACTTTTCTGCATCAATTATGAGCCTTTAAAATACTGCATAAACATATTGTTTATCTCAATTCTGGAGTTTTTTGGGTCCCCTGTAAATTTTGCTTCACACTTGCTGCTCCCTTGTTCTAGCCTGGAATTCAAATCAAACCTTAATTTCTGGGCATTGGTGATCATCAGTGAACACTAATACACACCAACTATCTAAGCTGGGTCACCCACCCCTCCCCACCCTGTTTTTTGTATTTGGAGTACAGGTAGCCTGGCCTTGCCACTAATTTGCTATTAACCCAAGCAGAGCTCTCCGCCCCATTGTCTCACCCAGAAAAACACTAAGCCCAGAGAAGTATCTTTTTGACAACAAGAAGAATGTCTCCTTTTGACATCTGTGGAGGCCTTAAATTGTGCAGGTGCTGTTAGAGGCCCTAGGGCCGCTAAAGTGAGCAAGGGTGGGTGAGGGCAGATAAGTAAGGAAACAAGATCCGTTCAGTGTTCCGTCCTGGGAGGTAATGAGGGAGTGTCTGTGTGTGAGAGGCTACAACAGAGGGTCAGGGAAGTCTTCTCAGGGGAGGTGGTATTTAAGCTGAAACATCAGTGGGAAGTGAACAACCTGGCCTATACCCTTCAGACTTGGAAACTTTCTCTTTTTTTTTGACAGTTAATCTCTGATGAGCCCTTAGTCAGTGCTGTTTTAACATCTCTAACAGCTCTGCTGTGCCGGCTCACCTCTCTCAACAACACTGTGAGATTAGGACTCTTGTTATATCTTTCAAGTCCCTCTCTAGCTGTGTTTCTCTCTGTCAAATAAATAAATAAAATATTTTTTTTAAAAAAAATCGATAAGGAGACAGAATCACGAAGTCCGTTAATTCGGGAGGATCACCAGCTGCCAAGTGGTGGGGGAAGAGGGAGCGTCAGAGCTTGCCCTGCCCGGGTTCAGCTACTCGGTGAGCATCTGCTATATTCCGGTGCTCTGGGGCTCGGCGGCATATGTCATCCTCCTTCTCCTTCTCCTCATCGACCAGTACTTAGTGAATATATTCCAGGCATGTCACAAACTTTTAAAATAGTCCATTTTTGGACGCTGCTGGGACCATTCTAGATCTCGATTGTGCTGGCTGTTTTAGGTTTGTGTGAATTTGTCAAAACTGACAGAATTGTGCACTACAAGGGGTGAATTTTACTTATGTGAATTATCCCTTCATTGCAAAAACTTAACCCCCCCCCCATCCCTCCACGCCCGCTACCCAGACCACTGCGGCAGGGGGCCTTTCAAGTGGTCCCAGCCCTAACTTCGGCTGGGGTGAGGGATGAGCCTTTGTGGGCGGGCCCAGGTGCCGGCCCGGGGGTAGCCACGGCGGGCGGGCGGGGAAGCCGGGGACCCGAGAAAGTAGGCGCAGCCGGTGCGGGGGAGGGATGGGAAGAGCCCGCGGGCCGCGGGGCGAACCCGGGGAGGCGGGGGGATGCCGGGAGAGAGGGAGGGACCTGCGGGCGGGAGAGCGAGAGGCACCAGCAAGGGAGGCGGGGGAGGCGTGCGCTCCGGAGCGAGCCCGGGGCTGCGAGGCGGAGACAGCCAGGCCACCGGCCGCGGAGCGTGCCCGCCCAGACGACCCGCCCTCCCGGCCTCCCGGCCGCGGTGCGGACGGACGGACGGACGGCGCTGCGTGCAGGAGGCGCCCGGCCATGTTCAGCCGGAGCTCCCGGAAAAGACTCTCCAGCCGCTCGGTGAGTGTCCCCTACCTGAGCGGGGCCGATCTCTGGGTCCCCCTTCCGGGCCTCCGCGAGCGTCCCTGCCCAGCTTCCCTACCCCGGCCGACGGCCGCGCACCTGTGGCCCCAGGTAAGCCGGCTCCGCGGGCGGGGGCGCGTCGGGGGCGCGCGGGAGCGCTGGAAGGCGCTGAAGGGGTTAAGTCCGGAAACCCTGTCTGGGCGAGAGCGAGACCCGGAGCGGTGGCCCTGTGTGTCACAGTGTCGGGGCGCCTGGGAAAGCCCCCTCCCTCGCTTTTTCTCCTTAAGGCAGTTCCGAATCACAGTATCTAAGCTCCACCGTCCAGCCTCTTGGAGCTCTAGCCGCGGACTTGACTTTGGGTTGTCTTTTGGGGTGTCCTTTGCTGCCCCCTTCCCGGGAGCACCAGCATGGCCCAAGGCGAATGCGCAGTGGTCGCTTCTCCCGGACCCTGGGCAACAGAAAGGTCTTGCTTTTGTTTCTTAGAAACCCATGACCAAGGTTTCTGGGGGAGACAAAGCCCCAGCCATGGCCATTTCTTGGTGGCTTGGTGTCCATGCCAGAGGTAGCCTGCCTGGGTCCACACACCCTTCCCCACGCTGGAGACCACCCTTGCGGCGCTGGCCGCGCCCTGCCCCGCGTTCCCCACAAAACGGAGAGGAACACTGGAGGCAAATTTGATAAGGTGGGGTGGGAGAGGCAGGTCGTCCTCCCTGGGAGGCCAGTGGGGCTTTGGAGGGAGCCCCAGTGGTGGAAACATGGTTGTGTTGTCTTTTTGTTTTGAAGTTGACTGGACTGGGGCGGATAGAGAGAGGCCAGCCATGTAACGCGTGTGGTGACCAGTGCCCCGGGTTCGCCTTGCATAAATGGAGGTAGGATACATTAAACCCGATTCCTAAAGGAGGAGCAACTGGGGGGTGGGGAGTGGGGAAACATGTATATATATATCTATGTCTGTAAAGGCACACAAACGCCTATATTTATCTCCTTTTGTAAATCTCACTTGTAAGTCACATGGAAAGAATGCAAAGGCTGTTGCTTTAAGACTGGGGCTACATCTGCTACAAATATCCAAAGGTGGAAGTGGTGGCCAGACGCTGGGGGATGCATTTCCCCTGCTGGGAGGGTTTTGAGTCCCTCCTCCCCACACTCTGTCTGTCTAAGCTGCTCAGCCCCAAACAATTCAACTTGGGCATGGCAGTGTCTCCAGGGGCCACAATGCAGCGCGTGGATGGTACCTTGGACTAGCTGGTGTTTTCCCATTGTGTTTTTAATTCAGCCCCTGTAGCTCTGGGTCCCACCCACAAATTCACTACTGCCCGCCTGCGCTGTGTCAACCTTCTTCGGTGGCCAGATGTTTCTTATTAATGTGCCGTGAATGTTGACTTCCAGGCCGTCCCAGCCTGGATTGGAATGATTATGTTTGGGAGATGTGGGATGGGGTGCCCTCCCATTGCATCTGGCTGTTGGGGCTTTGGTTGGAAAAAGTTGGGGTGCAGGCTTGCGGGCTCTCAGTTTGATGATATAAGGAGAAGAGGTTGATCCTTCTTGGCGACTTCACGAAGAGGAAAAACCAGTGACATAATATTCCCCGACACCCTAACATGTTCTCTCTTTGATGAGTGCCTCTTTCCCTTTCCCCATCACTCATATGGCCCTTTGAAGAGGGTGGTTTCTGGACACAAGGAGGGGAAGAGCCTGCTTTGATTTCATATTACTCCTCTATGCGTGCTTCTCTACTTTCTCCCAAATGGTCACGTGTGTTGGGCACCCAGTTACAAGGAAATTCCCAACCAGCCCCTTCAGAAATTAAATGCTTTTGTTCCTGTCTCCGATGGGTCTGGCAGCCTCCTGGCCTTTGTTCCAAGGCACTGAGCACAGCCCTTATGGCTCCAAGCGCTGTAATGACTTCTGTGTCAGAGGCAAGGCCAGGCCACCTTATAAATATGTAATGGGCAGAAAGAGGCATCCTTCACTGCCAATTTTGTAGCCCAAATAGGTGTGGTCTGAGCTCGCCTCTTGCGTGCCCCAAATGTGGAAGCAGGTGATCCATGGACTAGGAGTTTACTTTGTAAACCCAATCCAGTATGGCCAGGCTTCTGGCTGCTTCCTTTCCTATCTCATGATCTCCTACTCTCACGGTGGGGGGCGGGGTGGGGGTGGAATGGAGGGTGGGGGGTGCAGAGTCATGAGTAGGAGAGTGCTTCCCAGCTCCTCCCCTACTCAGGAGCCTTGGGGTCAACTTCTGACCAGAGGCCTGTGGTTTTGGGGTAGTGGTTCACTGTGGGGGTTGTGGCCCGAAGCTCTTCCTTTCTCCTGTGTGACCTCTGACCCCCAATAAGTCACTTGGTCTCCCCGGTTCTTGGTTTCTGTGACCATCAGGTGGGAATAATCATGGCACCCAGCTCACAGCATTATTGGAGGGGTTAAATGAGATAGGGAAAACCCACTGTTTGCCCAGTATCAGGCACACTGTAACTATTGGCTACATTTGTTAATTGTGTTTTAGCTTCCTCTCAACTGCTGCTTGGGAGGGGGCCTGAAGAGCCCCTTTGAGGCTGCTGGGTGCCCAGATGACTTTAGACTTCCATGACCACCGTTTCTTGGAGAACCTTCAGCCGTTTTAAGCCAGTTGGTTTTGTGACGGGAATACAAGTGTATTTTCAGCCCATTGTAGAGCCTTTCTTCTGGAAAGAGACCCTTTCATGAGGCAGAGATGGGTTTTCATGCACAAGCAGTTTCCCCATTGGCAGCAGAAAGGCATCACTTGGGCTCCATGAAAGGGGTTTTTATGGTGTTTCCACCCAGGGCTGGAAAGGAAGCAGCTCCTTGCTTTTGCTCCCTCCTTTCCCCCTATAGGCATATTTGCTGGTGACCTTTTGGAGAAGAGGGATAAGCATTCCTGGGTCACAGCACAATGTTCGTTTTTGGCAGTTTGGAGCCCACAGTGTGCTCACTTTCCACTCCTCTGACAGGGGAGGCTGTGAGCCGCTGGGAGGGACTGTTGGGCCCTGATTGGAGCAAAAGGCTGGCCGGACAGAGGCTGAAGGGCTCCTTTTGGTCAGGCCCGAAGAGAGAGAATTTCCCTAACCCCAGAGGAGCAAGGCACCCTAACCATCACCGCATGGCCACGCCGCTAGTGTCTCTGCTTCCACACAGGTCCCCTCCAGCCCACTGCCCCCTAAAAGTAGAACAGGATGGCGGCCCTGTGTCCAGCTGAAAGGTACTAACGAAGGTTCTAGGGGAGGAAGCGTGTTGTAAACAAACTTGGCTTCCTGCTCTGATGTGGTGGCGGGAACTAAGGCTTTGAAGTCCAGCGCAGCAGGCCCGCTGTCTTGCTCCGGCTTTGACAAGCTGTGTGACCTTCAGCACATGGCTCCGGCTCCCTGAGCTTCATTTCGCTCCACTCTCAATGTGGGCTCTCTCTACCGAACAAATATTTGAGCGTCTGCTATGGGCCCGGCTCTCTGCGGGTGCTGGGGATACAGCAGAGAACACACCAGACAGGATTCCTGCCCTCATTCAACAAATAATTACATTTTAGATAAGGTGGTCAGGAAAGGACTCTCTGAGGAGGTGACATTTGAGCAGAGACCTCGATGGAGCAAGTGAAGGAGGAGGAGCCCTGTTGATTCAAGCCTGGGGCCAGGACCAGCTGGATCACCATCTCCTGGGAGCTTGCTAGAAGGGCAGAATCGCTGGCCTTGCCCTAGACTTACTGAGTCTGAGCTTTAATAAGATCTGCAGCTGATTCGTGTGCCTTAAGACGGTTCCCGTGTTTCGGAGAACAGAGGGCTCACAGCTGTCAGACACAGTGCCCTCCTCCACCTGATCTAGGGCTGGTGGGGAGCAAAGGAAAGCACTGTCCCCCCATCCCTGCAGGTGACACTGCCTCAAAGAAGCAGCTCCTCAAGGCAGCCTAGGGCCATCCCCGCAGTGGCTGGGCCTCAGAGGGAATTTGCATTAGAAGGAACATTAAGGCATCTTCATGGACCAAGGCCAGAGCAGGATCCTTAATAACTAAGCTCTTCCTGTACTATGAGACAGCGTGCTCAGTGGCGTTAATTGGGCTTGCTTGTTTGCAACCACTTTGAGCAGAGAGAGAAAAATAGCCATTTTTTTCCCAGGGAAGATTTGCGCTGTGAATACCTAGGCTCGGATGGATAAAGTAGTGATCATAATGCCAAAACATCAGCCAGGACAGGGATGGGCGCTTACCCTGTTCCGAGCTCTACCTCCTCATATGGTACCCATTTCTTGTTGGTCCTCACCGAGCTCTCGAAGGTAGATGTGGGCACTTCCCTGATCAGGAAACTGAGGCTCTGTGTTGTTAAATAATCTCTCCCAGGTCTCCTGGCTAGGGAGAATGAGCTGGAAGTGAGCTCTAAAACCCCCATTCGCTTTCTTGTGACTTACTGCTCCCTGTTACCTCTCCCCTTGTGAGGCAGAGGGCTCCCAGGCACATCCAGCCCGCAGGTGGGTTTTCTTTGGTCTGCTTTTTGGTCTGTGTTAAGTAAGAGGGCTTTTTATAACGTTAGAATCCAGGTTTGCAGCTTCTCTTTGAAAATGCTGCGGTGCTAGCAGGAGCCTCCTTTGCTTCCTGGCAGTGCATGAGCAGTGTGTCTCCAGATGGGCAGGACCTTGGCTTGCAGTCATCTCTGATGTTCCAGTTGCACCGGAAGACCTCCTCAAATACTTGGGCGCCGTGTCCCATACTAAAAGTGATTGCCTTTTCTAGACCCTGAATAAACATGCTCCTCTATCAAAAAAAATCTTTAAAAACAGGACGCTTCTGTAATAGTAGCAACCATTTTGAAAGCACTGCCAAAGCCAAACAGCGCTTTATATCTTTCTTGTCTTTCCCTGACAGCAGTCCTTGGAGATGGTGCAATTATTTATACCTGCTTCAATAGATAAGGAGACAGAGTCTTGAGGTCAATTTGCCTAGCTTCTATAGCCAGCTAGTCCTTGGTCTTCCAGCCTTGCCTGACTGCAGAATTCTGTGTCTGGACCAGAAATTTTCAAACTTGGCTTGCATGTGAATTCCCAGGGCATCTTATTCAAATGCAGATTCCAATTGAATGGGGCTGGAGGCAGGGGCCTAAGATTCTGTATTTCTAAGAAGCTCCCAGATGATGCTGATGCTGCTGGTTCAGGGAACACCCTGAATAGCAACAGTGTGGACCAGGGGTCAGCAAATTAGGTCCTGCTGGCCAGATCTGACCCTTCACCTGTTTGTATGGCTTATAAGACATACATGATTTTAACAGTTTTTTAATGGTCAGAAAAAAAAAATGGTCAAAAAAATGGGGCACCTGGACGGCTTGGTCAGTTGAGCATCAGATTCTCAGGTCATGATCTTGAGGATCATGAGATTGAGCCCCGCATCAGGCTCTGAGCTCAGTGTGGAGTCTCCTTGTCCCTTTTCCTCTGCTCCTCCCCCTGCTGTCTCTCTAAAATAAATAAATAAAATCTTTAAAAACAATTTTAAAGAATGGTTGGGAAAAAACTAAAGATATTTCATGACCTAGGAGAATTATATGAAATTTGAATTTCAGTGCCCATAAATATCTATGTGAACAAAGTCAGGTGCATTTGTTTACACGTTGTGTGTGGCTGTTTTCTTGCTACAGTGCTAGAGTTCAGTATTTGCAACCGAGATCATTTGGCCTACAAAGCCAAAAACATTTAGTGTCTCGCCATTTAGAGAGAATGTTTGCCAGTCATTGGTCTGTACCACAATCTAAAGGAATATACAAGTTGCATCTCTTGGTTTTAGGAGAAAGGAATCTGAGAACCTTTTGCAATTAGAACTAGAGGAGACCTCCCCTCCAACCTGAATGAGATTGGTGCAGAAATCAAAGACAACCAAAGAACCAGGGAATAGACCAAAGCCATTTCTAAAGGGCATGTGGAGATGGGGCTTGCAAGACCGGATCAATGCACCGCCAACGGATTCTAAGCTCCTTGTAATCCCTTTAACGGTTCAGCTTTGCTGATAAATGTAGATTCCACTTGAGTATTAAAAGGCGGGCTTTTAGAACAAGCCTCCTGGAGTTGCACTTCCAAGAGCAGCTGACGTGGAAAGCTCAGACTGCTGGTAGTTTTGTGCAGTGGTTTTAATTATGCAGAGCGGTTTGTCTCCGGACAACTGGCCTCACGCAGCCGCCCCAGAGGCAGCGCTCACGGGGTCAGCCAAGACTGCCTCGAAAAGCATCTTAGTTGCCTGGGCAATTGTGTTGATTGATGACTCGGGTGGTGATCGGGGGGAAATGCTGGCCTGGTTTCCCTTAGTGGATTGTAATTTGGCTAAGAAATGGGTTCCCACCGATTATTTTGCTTGGGGAGGAAAAACACTCTGGGTCAGTTGATGTGCCAAGAAAAGTTGGGGGCAGGGGTGGTGCAAGGAGATGGTGTGTGTGTGTGTGTGTGTGTGTGTGTGCGCGCGCGTGCGCCCGAGATGCCTGGAATCCTCAAAGTAGGAAGGATCCTTAGCAGCTCAGAAGCTTGCGTTTGGCTCACTTTATGTCCTTGGCTTTTGATAATAGGCTTGATGGAAGCTTCAGCACCTTTGTTGGATTTTTCTCTATTCATCCAGCTTGTCCATATTATTATTATCTCTGATTTCGAAATAAAGTGTGACTGTTGTAAAGTATTTTTTTTTTTAAGATTTATTTATTTATTTGACAGAGAGAAACACAGCCAGAGAGGGAACACAAGCAGGGGGAGTGAGAGAGGAAGAAGCAGGCCTCCCGCTGAGCAGGGAGCCCAATGTGGGGCTTGATCCCGGTTCCCGGGATCATAACCTGAGCCGAAGGCAGTCGCTTAACCACCTGAGCCACCCAGGCATCCCTGTTGTAAGGTATTTTAAAATCACATTTTAAAATACTTTACACATCTGTACAGATGTAAATCTTACATAGCACACAGAAGAAAACCCTTAATTACACCTTTGAGAAAAGGGGTCAGCAAACCACAGCCAGTGGGACAAAAATCAGGCTGTTGCCTGGTTTTGCAGAACCAACTAGCCAAGAATAGTTTTCCTATTTTTAAGTGGTTGGGGGGGAAATCAAGAAAAGAATAACATTTTGTGGCACATAAAAATTATATAAAATTTACAGTGTAAGTTCATAAATAGAGCCTTAACGGGACACAGCCAGCCCCCTTCCTTTCATATCCTCTCTGGTGGTTTTTGAAAAAGCAGAATCTGGTAGCTGAGACAGCCCTCAGGGTCCAGGAAGTTAAAAGAGTTGACCACCTGGCGAGATCTCTTGTTTATGGCTTGGTTTTTATGTCCTCAGATTCATTCACATTAGTATTTGTTAATAAGATTTTAGAGAAAATAGACATTCTATATGGTTTCTGTAGCGTACTTTAAGAATTAGAATTTTTTTTTCTGGACATCTTTGCATGTCATTATATAAAGAGCAAAAAGATCGAACCTAATACATTCATTAGCTTTTAGAATCCAGTGTATGGGGGCGCCTGGGTGGCTCAGTTGGTTAAGCGACTGCCTTCGGCTCAGGTCATGATCCTGAAGACCCGGGATCGAGCCCCACATCGGGCTCCCTGCTTGGCGGGAAGCCTGCTTCTCCCTCTCTCACTCCCCCTGCTTGAGTTCCCTCTCTCGCTGTGTTTCTGTCTGTCAAATAAATAAATTATTAAAAAAAAAAAAAGAATCCAGTGTATGGGTTATCAGTGAATTTGAAAATTCTGTGCTCATGGCCACTTGGGTTGTTTTCCATCGTTCCTGATTATATATCGTATGATAATAGCTTATCTTATGCTCCAGCAGGGCTATGTGGAGCTCTTGTCAAATTGTCCTCCGAGTGGACAGTGCCAAATTCCACCCCTGCTATTGAAAAAATGTGCATATGTTTATGTATTCTTCAGGCTGAAACTTTGAAACATCTCAGTTTGTGTAGCAACCTTATAATTAATCCTTGTTTCATCCCCCTGAGTGACAGTTCATACCAGATGAATAGTGAGAAAACACAGAGCATTGATGTCGGTCATCTTTTTCTTTTTCAAAATACCTTTTATTTGTCTTTAATCCGGAAAGTGGCACTCACCTTCTGTTGAAAGGCTGTCACCCATCCTTACGCTTCTGTTGTTTAAGGTTGGTGGGATGAGGGGAAATCTCATAAATGTGGTATGTTGTAGTCTGTTGGTTCAAAAAGCTGTAAGGTTATCCTTTAACTCTGCCATTAATGAGAGCCCCAGAGGGAATTCCCTGGGGACAGAGGGAGCATTCCCTGAAGGGAATGATTGCCAGAGCCCTGAGCATTTTGACATCAGAAGGATTCTACCTGCTGTGTGTATGGGAGAGCCATGTGATCTCTGGAGAGAAATGTATACTTTAAGGCAGTGTTATAAAAACTTCTATGAAGTATATAAGGGCTTATGTAGGAAGATTATGGCTAGTGGTTAAAGGGACAGGTTTTAAGGACGTTTTGCTGGGATTGTAGTTGTGGTTCTTCCTTTTACTAGGTAAGAGTCCTTGAAAACGTGACTTAACCTTTCTGAGCCTGCCTTGTTTTTCTCATCTGATAAATGGGAATAGCATTACTATTATGAGGTTCTCTTATGGGAAGTTATCAGGAGGATTACATGGGATAGCATGTTACATGCCTCATTGTGCGTGGTGTGTAATGTAAGCTCCATAGGTCTGTGGTCGAAAGAAAGATGAATAGCGACAGGATTGGAAAAAGAGTAGGAAGGCAAGAGCGCCTGGGGGCTCAGTGGGTTAAGCGGCCAAATCTTAGTTTCTGCTCATCCCATGATCTCAGGGGTTGTGAAATCAAGCTCTGCTTTGGAGTCCATGCTCAGTGGGGAGTCTGCTTGAAGATTTTTTCCTCTGCCCCTCCCCCTCTAGTCTCCGCCCCTTTTAGTGCTCAAATAAATAAATCTTAAAAAAAAAAAAAAAGGAGTAGGAAGGTGTGGGTTCATGGCCCTGGAAATTGGAGATGCAATGACAGAGAACAAATCACCCCCCCACCCCCTGCCCAATGAGCTGCAGTATTTCATTTGTTAAGTGGTTGTGGTGATCCTTGTTCTATGAACTTCAGTCAGAAGAGATGGAGTCTCCAAGCCCCCACTCCCCACCCCCGTGTTGTGGGACTTCAGGTTCTAAAGGAATGAGTGTTCTGGATGGGATAGCAGATTCACATCACACACTTACCTGCAGACATACACACTTCAGATGAAATGGAGTTTCGAATTGGACCCTGTACCCTCACAGTCCATTTGCTTCAGCGAAGTGCGCATATGGTGTTTGTTAAAACAGTGTGCAGACCATAACAAGAAGACAGTTAAATTTTGCCCTTGGGGTCCGTATATAAAAAGGGGCCTTTTTTTGTGCCTTGTGCCCACCAACTGGACCATGAAAATTCATGTCCAAGATGAAAGCCACTCATCATCCAGGCGACACTTAATCTGTGTTCCTTAAGCCTGCTTAATAAGCATCGGGGTTTCCAGCTGCTGGTGTGCCTCTCCAAACACTTTGACTTACGTGGTCATTAAGGAGAAGTTCCCTTTTCTCAGGCATGACAAACAAGGATATTTATACAATATTCGAACTCCCAGATCATACCCTGAAAACTCCTGAGCTTAGTAAGATCTGGCCTGTACCTATATTTTGTCGTTATGGTACCAGATTTAAAAAATTTTTTTTTTAAAGATTTTATTTATTTGACAGAGAGAAACACAGCGAGAGAGGGAACACAAGCAGGGGGAGCGAGAGAGGGAGAAGCAGGCTTCCCACCGAGCAGGGAGCCCGACGTGGGACTCGATCTCCGGGACCATGACCTGAGCCAAAGGCAGTTGCTTAACCAACTGAGCCACCCAGGCGCTCCCAGATTTAAAATTTTAAGTACTTGCCAAATCTGATGTTTCACATAAGAAATCAGATTTGGGGTTTTCTCGGGAGTAAAGAGTTTCTGGCAATTCTGGGCTTATATTCCTCCCTTACTGTGTGATAAGAACACGTGTATTCAGCTTTTCCACAGTCACCACCGTTCCCTGTTGTGTGGTACTTGGCCTGCCTCACTCATTTATGTGTCAGGCTGGCTGTTGAACACATCTGACTTTGCACTATTAATTTGAAGAAACAAGTGAGTGCTTCTGCATGACTGGAGGGAGATGAAAGTGGCAGAATGGAATAAAGTCTAAAGTCACCAGTTGGCAAGGAGAAATGGACTGAGCAGGGCATCTAAGTAGCTAAATCCTCCCTATCCGGGAGATGCTCTTTGGAAGGAGCTCATGTTGTTGAGGGTTTGCTGTGTGGTTCGCTTTTTTCATGCAGTGGCCTGTGACCCCCTCAGAATAATTTTCTGAGCCAGGTATTTTATCTTCTGCTTTGTAAACAGGAGGAAACTGAGACCCCAGGAGGATACGTAACATGATTGGGTCACATGGGTAAGAAGTAGGGAAGTCAAGATTTGAAACCAGGTCTTTGAGGCTCAAGATCACAAGTACTCTGACCAAGACAACATATTTAGCTCTGGCGTTTTGCCTCTCCTGGTCTAAATATAAAACTATACCTTGGGGAAAACAAGTCATGTTCTCAGTGGTCTAGGGATGAGATTGGACTGTTGTCCACACTGAACAGAATGTCTGAGGATCCCTGCACTAGTGGGTGTATTTGTGGATGGGGGCTATACAATCAGAGGGCTTAGGGTGTCTGAGAGGTGAGAAACTGACTACATGCAGTTTCCCCATCAGATCTGCATATGTTGAAGGGAGTTCCATTCAGCTTACTGTCACATTTGGTGTTAATGGGCTTATGGGGAAGCCTGTGAAAGGCGGGAGTCTGCAGAATGTCATTTGCATGTTTCCTAGAGGAAACCTCCCCAGAAGAGATCAAGGGAGGGAGTTTACTGGGCACACCCCCACCCCCTACACCTGGCTTGAGTCCATAAGCTAAAAATCACTAGGATCGCCAGTCTTTGGATTTGCGCTTTTGAGTGTATGGTCCCCAGTGTTTCACAGATCCTGATAACACATTTGCCGACTTGAAGGCATTTAATGAGAGCGTTATTAGATTTTATGTTTGGTAAACTACTTGGTGATGCAGGAACTGCTTTCACAATTCTTAAAAACTGGCTCATTAAGGGTACATGTAACATCCAGAGTGGGTTTACCACATTAAGTGCTGAGGAATTAGGCCTCCAGGGGGCTTATTAGAAGAATGCAGGTGTTTTCTTTCCTCAAAGACACTATGAGATTAGCCTGATAATATAATTTCTCCAAGTCTTTTGTTTGACAATCAGGCACCCAGGAGCATGTGCCTGTCATTTGCATCCTTGATGACTTGTCCTTTGGAGCGTCTCCAGTGACACACTGAGTTGTTGGGAAGTCATAAGGACAGTCTCCTCTCAGCTTCGTGCAACTCCAGATTTGGAGGCAGTGGATAATGGGAACGTTTCCATTGTCTTGGGTCCAAGAATACTTGAAGCCCTAGGGAATGACACGTACCTAGGTTTTCCTGGGTTCTGGGAGGTAGAACAGTTTCATAGATGTATCCAACTGCCAGGGATTTTTGGAAAATTCTGGTTTTTACTTTTCAGAGTCCTGGTGATAACAGCATTTTAAAGCAGGTTTATTTCTTATTTTAAATTAATTTTGATCAAGTTGTTGGATGATAAACGTGCCATGTAGACAGTTTGGAAAATTCAACAAAGTCAAATGATTTCTTGAGAAAAAAAATAATAATAATGTGATTCCCTGACCCAAAGAGGAGTCCTTTTTTGCATTAGGGTGTGATTTCCTTCTAGGGCTTTTTTAAAACAGGGAGTTTTGTGTAATTGTATTATTATGTAAATGAATACCAACTAGGTGGCTTCAGATAACCGGAACTTATTCTTTGGCAGTTCTGAAGGCTGGAAGTTCAAAATCAAGGTGTCAGGAGTGTCCGTTCTCTCTGGAGAGGAGAAGGGAGAATCCATTCCTTGCTTCTGTCTTAGCTTCCCGTGGCTCTTGGTAGCCCTTGGCATTTTGGCTTGTAGATGTCACTCCCATCTCTGCTTCTATCATCACAGGGTGCTCCCTTTTGTCTTTCTGTCTCTTTCTCTTTTCAGAAGGCCTTGCCATTGGATTTGGGCCCACCCTCATCCAAGATGATCTTATCTCAATGTCCTTAACTTCATTACATCTCCAAAGACCCCTTTCCAAAATAAAATCAAATTGAGAGACACCAAGTGGATGTATCTTTTGGGGGACCACTGTTCAACCCGTTGTAATTATAATCATGGTGATAAAACATATACTCTTTCATGTTCTTCAGCAATGCACCCAACTGGGGCTTTGTAGAAGTGTTAGCTGTAAAGGTACAGCGGTCCCAGAGGGCTGGGTATTAACTTTGGGGTGTCTTTGTGGGGAACCTGCCTTTTGTCTTTTCGAGGTGCAGTTAAATGCTTGCAAGAGGTGGGGATTGTGCAAACCGCTGTTGGTGGATATGGAATTTGCTGTCCCTATTGATGAATTCAACAGTCTGAATCAGTTGACCCGCTGGGGTCACTCTGTGAAGTTCGTCCATCTTCTTGTAGCTTTTGTTGGGCTTTGCCAGGGAGATGTACACAAAATGAGCTGATTGTATGTAGACAGTTATTTGTGGCAAGAACTATTGGCCTGGGACTTTTAATTAATGTCTAGGTTATATAATGGATTGACTTTCAAAGGTAGAAAAATGGGCTCCCTTAGAAAAGAAAATTCTTCCTAATCCTGGACATCGGTCCCATCTCTACAAAGTCCTGCCACAGCTAACTTACTCCACTCCCCAGCTCCTATCGCTTCTCTGTAAACACAATCAGAAAAAGTCTAACATTAATTATACTTCCCCATTTCCTGATTTCTGTTCTGTTAAATTCTGCATGAATGGATGTCGGCTTTTTATAATAAATTAAGTGAAATAAAATGAAAGCAAATGATTTTCCTCATTGTCACTATCGTATTAGCTATCATGAATTGACCATTAACAATGGGCAAGAGCTAGTCTATTCGAAGCACATTTCTTATACTCTTACATTTAATTCTTGAAACCCTTTGTGAGATAGACACCATGATCCACACTGATTTCAAGAGGAGACCTGGATGCTGCAAGTCTAAGTTACTTCCCCAA
>PITA01026358.1:0-22733 GCA_004023965.1 Spilogale gracilis
TCTCTCCCGGCCTCTCTGCCTACTTGTGATCTCTCTCTCTCTTTCAAATAAATAAATAAATAAAATCTTTAAAAAAAAAATAAAAGGGCAGTAAGGAGTGTCTCTCCCACTAGGATGTAAAGGATTAGCGGTAGGGTGGGGTTATATCTTTTTAGGACAGCCTCATCAATAGCCAGCTGAACGTTGGCTAACACCCTTTTATGTTCAGGAGATAAAGCTACTACGGAGGTCAGATCAGGGCCGTTCAACAGGTCAAACAGGTGTGAGGGCAGTAGTAGTTATGGGAATCCAGGGCCTCACCCAGTTGATTTCCCCCAGAAGTTTTTGGAGCTGAGGCAAGGTATAGGTGTCTTGAATGCTCAACTGAGGTTTTACTGGAGATACAACATCTAATGTTAGGACAGTACCCAAGATCTTAAAGGGGGGTATTTTTTGTACCTTCTCCGGGGCAATTTGGAAACTGTTACTTTCCAGGAGGCAAATACAGTTTTTAAAGAGATAATCTAACTGTTGGGCGTTTGGACTTCCAATAATAATATCATCCATGTATATGTAAAAGAGTGTCGGTCTCTTTTGTGAGGGGGGATAAGACCCTGGACATGTAGTCCTGACAAATAGGAAGGCTGTTAGCCATGCCTTAGGGCTAGCACAGTCCACTCAAAGCGCAGGTCGGGCTCTTTAAAATTCAGAGAAGGGAGGGAGAAGGCAAATTTCTCAGTATCCTCCGGATGGAGGGGTATAGAGAAGAAATAATCTTTGATATCTATTACTATGAGATACTGGTCACTAGGAATGGCCAGTACCCAAGGCAGTCCCCTTTGGGGGGTCCCAAATAGCTTCATTCTTTCATTTATTTTTCTTAGATCTTGGAGTAGTCTCCACTTGCTATTAGGCTTTTTGATTACAAATACTGGGGAATTCCAAGGGCTCATGGGTCGTTCGAGGTGGCCCACTTGAATTTGTTACTCAACCAAATGATGTCATTGCTGGAATTTTTGGAGAGACAATGGTCACTGCTCCACCCAAGCAGGGGGCCCGGGGCCCAGCTTATTTTGGGAGGAGCAGTGGCCTTTAGGATTGGGGGTAGGGCCGAGGACAGGAACGGGGGTGACCCCACCTAACCATTTCAAATGCAGGGTAATCTCTATAGTTTGGATGACAGCTTTGACCCTCACAAAATTGTTGTTGGTATTCCTCCTCCTCAAGAAGGTCATCATAGAAAACCTTATGGTCAGTGGTGATGTACGCCTCAGCTTCTCCCAGAACATCCTGACCCAATAGATTGTCAGTTGCCAGGGGCCACAAGGGGCGAACCTCTCCAGTATTTCCATCCGGGTCCACCCAGGGGACCCACTCAGCAGTCTGTTGGGAACTCATTTGTCCTCCAACCCCCAATGGGGGGGGGGCAGCAACCAGCCTCCATTGCAGGGGGATCTCTTCCTTTCTAAGAACTGTCCGATCAGCCCCAGTGTCAATGAGACATTTGACGGTCTTTCCTCCAATAGTAAGTACCATCTTAGTTCTGACCCCCGGCACAAGAGGGACTGTCCAATGAGTGTGTGCTAGGGGGTTCCCGTTGTTTAATGGGGCTGGGGAGCGCCCCCCCCTGGAGTTTAAAGGCTTGCCTTATATATCAGTTTTGGATCTATAGTCCTTGGCCCAATGAAATCCTTTCTGACACTTGGGGCAGGGGGTGCGAGGTGCAATGGGAGCTTGGGGTTTGGTTGGTTGAATAAGCCCTCTCGATTTATGGAGACATTCCCGCTTAGTGTCCCTCCTGACCACACCCGAAACAGGTGCGCCCTTTCCCAGGAAATGCCTGTTGAAGAGCACAAACTAAAGTGGCCACATCATCCCTACGGGAGGCCTGCAACATAGTTGCTATAGTCTGGGTTTGATGAGACGGGGTCCCTATATCCTTAGCGGCAATGATCCATTTTTCCATGGATCTATCCTTTAATCCTGCACACACCATTTTATGTTCATGGTTCATACCTTCCCAGACCATCATTTTAACAAAGTGATCCCTGAGCTCTCCTGGAGGGAGCTTTCTTTTCATGCTCCCTTCTACTCTACTAATAAAGCTAGACAGATCTTCTCCAGCCTTTTGGTTAATTCCCGCAATGGGGGACTCGGAGGGGCCCTCCTCAAGTTTTCTCCAGGCTGCTAAACCTAGAGCTCAGAACTGGTCCTGGTAAGGGGGGGGGGGGTCGCGGATCGCGGCTTGCTGGATTCCCGATGAGAGTTGTTCCGAGGTCCCAGCAAGCATTCCCACAGTAATGGGGATTGCTGGGTTGGCATGTTGATTTCTCTCAGCTTGCTGTTGACATTCTTCCTTGTATAAGGCGCACCACTTGATATAGAGGGGGCCTGGAAGAACCGCCCGGGGTCAAGGCCCTCCAGTCGGCAGCAGTGTATGGTTGATGGGCGAGACCATGGAGTATGGTCTCTGTCCAAGGGGCATTAGTGCCGTCCTTAATGACAGCCTTTTTCAATTCCGTAAGATCACCTGGATCCCAAGGGTACCAGGCTGCAGGGGGATTTCCACCCGGGTTAATATTAACAGGAAATAGCTGACATGGCCCTTAGCTAAGTGGTAAGTGGGGCCCTGACTCCGCGTGGGGCGGGTAACCGCTGCGGCGCCAGGGTCCGGATATGGGGGAGGAGGGGCAGAGGGTGACCAGAACGGTTTAGAGGAGGAACCAGCATCTGGTAGCGGAGGGTAGAGAGAGGATTTGGGCTTTGGAGGCCACGGGGAAGCATCAAAAGGGTCCAAAGGGCCACCGCCCTGATCTTTGTCGGCCTCATTATTATCCCCCCTGGCTGTAGAGACAACTTCTACAGAGGGAGGGGGGCTAGACTTTCCTTGGGGAACATGATTTGTCCCAGGAGCCCCCCCATCCTTCGGTTCTTTAGTAGTTGGCTTAGTCTTTGGTTGGGGAGGCCGGGGAGGGAAACAGCTCTTAAGGGCCACCAAAACGGGGTAAACCCCTTGGGGAGGAATCTCACCCCGACTAACTTGGGCTTTCCGTACGAGCTGCTCCACACTGCCCCAGGTCTCCCAGTCAAACAGGCTGCTCTCCGGCAACCGTGGGGCAACCTTAATCAAGGTCTCCCAGGTCTTGATCGCCTGACCATCAGAAATTTCTAGGCCCCTACTCTTAAGGAGGACCTTGAGGGATGCAAGGGACGGGTCGTTTTTGGATGAAGTCTGTCCCATAGCTTATGGGAGTATACTTACCTGTAGTCCAGTTAGCTCGTCAGTGAAACGCAAGTTCCTCACACGGGGCACCAGTCGTTGCTCCCAGCAACAATGGCACGGATGGGGGCAGGCAGGACCAGCCTGTTGTCCCTGGGGGGCTGAGCGAGAGGCTAAGAGTCGGAGGCCCAGTCCTCACCCTACGACCAGGAAGAAACCACATCGAGCCGGGAGTTGAGTCAGCTGTGGAGGCGCAGCAGTTCTCAGCTTTATTGTATCAGGGACACAGTTATATAGAAAGGAAAGGAGGAAGTAAAAGAAGGAAGTAGCAGGGGCCAATAGGGGCCCATTACGTGGCTATCACTGAGGGCTTAGGCAGGTTTCAGGTTGGACTGTTAGGTGGGGCTAAGACTGGAAGCCCACACACGCGGTAATCCAGCTAGGTCACGTACACGGAATGCTCTGGGAAGGCTCATGAGGCAACCTCAGCCAACGCCCAGTAATGGCTGCGAGCTCAAGGGAGGCAAGAGGTCCCAACGCTCAGGAATTGGGGATTGATGAGTGCCTCTCCCACCTCAGTCTTCCTGGGCTCTTGTGGCAATGTGGACTCTGATTTTGGGTCTGGCATGGGACCTGAGATTCTGCGTTTCCTCCCAGCTCCCCGATGATACCCCAGCTGCTGGTCCTGGGATGCAGGCACTGAATAGCTCTGAGCCTCAGTTTCCGCATCTGTAATAAAGTGGTTCACTGTGAAAAGCAAGTGGGTAAGTGCATAAAGCACTGTGCATGGTGCTTGGACTTAGCAGGTGCTTGCTGAGTGTCTACTGCCCTTCCTTTCTGGGTCTGAACCTGGAAGTAGCCTCAGTTTTCTCCTTCTGCCCTTCCCTGTCCATCCAGGTTTAGCTCCCTACACAGACCCTCAGTGCAATTTTGTCCACTTTATTTCCCCAGAGCTAGCCAGCCCTGCCTGTCATCCTCCCTTTGGGGAGGATTCTGGCATTTTGACAGTCGTGGGAATATTATGCAAATGAGATGCAAAGCAGCAGCTTATGAGCCCTGATTGCATTTGCCCTGGCACTGGGGAACTGTGGGCTAGTATGCTGGGCTGGGAAGGGGGAGCAATGAATGTTTTTTGGGTTGGATGAGGAGACAGTAACAGAAGGGGTTGGCTTCTCCTGGGTGGCATGAGGCCCCCTCCTTCTATGTTGACTGCTCCCGCCTGTGGGACTGCAACAGGGTGAAGGGCCAGGGATAGGGCTGAGGTCAGGCATGGTGTGTGAATGTAGAGTGGTATGCCATGTAGGGGTGTCCCCGAGCCTGTCTGAGACCCGCAGTGGGGAGAGTACAGGGCCGTACTGTGCCGGCTTGGGGGCCCTCCCAGCAGCAGATGAGACTGGATCAGACTGACAGTGACAGCGTGGAGGTGACAATCTTCTGGCTGGGCAGAGAGGGAGCGACAGAGGGGTCAGCATCTCCCACAGAACCAGTATGAGCGTGAGAAGAACTCGGGAGTCTTCCCAGCAGCAGGTGGGGCTGGATCAGGCTGATAGAGGGGTGGAGTGGGGCATAGCTCTCTTTGGAAACCCAGGATAGTCCTAGCTCTTTAGGAGAAAGATGATCTGGGGCGGGGGGCTGGCAGGTGGGCAGGGGGCTCTGCTTACAGAGCCTGGAAACCTAATCCCTCCTCACCTCCAACTGAGGTCTCCCCACTCTCCAGGGAGCCCTGGCTCTCAGGTGCCAGGCATCCCCTCCCTCCTGGCCTGGCCTTGACTGGACCCTCTGCTGAGAACCTCCAGACCTGGGGATACCTGTCAGGCTTCTGGCTTAAGGATGATCAGGCTGGGGGCGCCTTGGTGGCTCAGTTGGTTAAGTGACTGCCTTCAGCTCAGGTCATGATCCCGGAGACCCGGGATCAAACCCCACATCGAGGGCGGGAAGCCTGCTTCTTCTCTCACTCCCCCTGCTTGTGTTCCCTCTCTCTCTGTGTTTCTCTCTGTCAAATAAACAAACAAACAAACAAACAAATAAATAAGTAAAATCTTAAAAAAAAAAAGGATGATCAGGCTGAAAGTCACTTCTGAGGTCATTTGGTGGGGGGGGTCTTCATAGGGCTTTTTTTTAATACTTTTTTTTTTTTAAGATTTTATTTATTTGACAGAGAGAAACACAGCTAGAGAGGGAACACAAGCAGAGGGACTGAGAGAGGGAGAAGCAGGCTTCCCGCCGAGCAGGGAGCCCGATGTGGGACTTGATCCCAGGTCTCCAGGATCATGACCTGACCCGAAGGCAGTCGCCCAACTAACTGAGGCGCCCTTTTTTAATACTTTTAAATTGTTTTTGTGAGAGAAAGAGAGCGCGCGCACATGAGCGGAGGGAGGCGTCAGGGGAGAAGAAGATTCACTGCTGAGCAGGGAGCCCTATGTGTGACTCAATCCCAGGACTCCAGGGTCATGACCTGAGCCGGAGACAGACGCCTAATCGACCAAGCCACCCAGGCTCCCTTGCCCTCACGTCGACTTCTTGACTGGCACTTCAAATGCATATGATCTAAGCGTGAGAAACACACTTGGCTGTGAAACTTCTAGAAAATGGGTGGCTGTTGCCGTGTCACCTAATCAGATCTTAATGAAGCCAATGTAGAGCATTGGAAAAAGCTAGGCAAAGCTGCGGGTTCGAGTCCCAGCCCAGGCCCTTACTGGCTGTGTCACCTGGGGCAAGTTACTTGATCTCTAGAGCACCTGTCTCCTTGTCAGTCCTGTGACCTCACCTGTAGGGCTGTAGGGACAGCCAGAGGTGCTGCAGGGGAGCAGGAGGTCAGCACACCTGCCAGCTCAGCACCCTCAAGGGCAGGCACGTGGTTTTGCTCATGGCTGTGTCCCCATTCCTAGAACAGTCCCTGCTACCTGGTGGGTGCCTAGTAAGCATTGGTTGAATGAATGAGAGGCGCGGTTTCATCTCTCCTAACATGATCTCCCCTGCCTCCTGCCCCTGTTGATGTCTCTGTCTTCTGCTTACAGCCTTGGTTTAATCAGTGGCAATCTCATGGTTGAGGGGGATCTTAGATGGGTTGAAATGTGGAAGAGGCTATTAATGTTATTATTAACAGTTTTTTTGGTGGGCTTCTGGGTCCTTCTGATTGTATCTGTCTTCTCTGGGCGGTTTGAGACCCCTGAGAAGTGCTCTGGGGTACGGGGGCGGCCATGATCCTTGCCTGGGTCCTTCCAAGGTGGCGCTTGGCTAGGGACCATGCATCCTGTGGGGCACACTGTGGGTCCTGGGCATCCCAACCTGGCCTCCAGCAGGTACTGCCCCTCCTGGGAGATGGCAGGATTCTCAGAGCCTGGAATTCCCTCAAAGGAGGAGGGGCCCATTTTACTGTATCTGTCATATTTCTAAGTCCCAGGACCTGACGGCCACTTGGGGAGAGGGATATCTGTGACCCCCCCTCCCCCCGCGGCTAAGGGGACTCTAGGTAGGATTTAGTCTGGATCGGATAGGCAGGGGACTTTCAGAATGAGGGAGGTAGGTAGGGGAGGGGGTACCCTCCACCCCCACCTGGACCCCTGGGGCTGCAGAGCTGAGACAGATGGGCAGAATAGTGTCTGATCTCTGGAGGGCAGGTGCAGAACAGACAGATCCTTTCCCAGAAGTAGATTGTGGATCAGTCTCCTGGATGGGACACTTGCTTGTGTCACTGATCCTCTCCCATGGGGCTAGTGCTGGGGGCTTGTGTAGACGGCTATTGATTTTGTATAGAAAGGCTTATGTGTTGCATGTTCTGGACCCATGTAGTTGGGTATACCCCCCTCTTAAAGATTTGCTTTGGGGGTGTGTGTGATATCTGGCCTGTGGGAACAGCCCTAGAGCTGGACTCAGAAGGCCTCACTGCCAGTAACCTGCCCAAGGACCTCAGATGCTTGGATGAGTTGTCTGACTATGGTGGGCCTCAGTTTCCAATCTGTAAAATGGGATGAGATGGTAAGGGAGCATCTCATACTCTGCCTGACCCAGAACAGGCGCAAAATAAAATTGTGGGGAGTGATGGAGGGAGTGTGAACAGTGAAGCAAGCAAACATTTACAGAGCTGCAGGCGGTGACGCGTAAGGACCTGAGTGAGGCAGGTGCAGGGGAAGGGATGTTGAGAGGGAGGGTCTTGAGAGGAGAGAGAGAGGAGAGGGGCTGCGACAGGGTCCCCCACAGTCAAGGATGGCCGTGTGAGCCTGTCTGTTCACCAGCAGCTCCAGGAAGATCAAGTGTGCGCACCCTGCCTGCGGTGAAGTCCTCCAGGAGTAGAAGGCGGGCGTCCCCTGGTGTACAGGAGGGAGGCTGGCGGTGCAGCTTTGCTCGGTTGCCATAGAAACGAGCAGAAGGAGGTGGGTGGCTGGAGAAGGAGGCGGGTCCGGAGGAGGGAGGGGAGGAGGCAGCGGTGGGGGGCGGGGAGCTGGCTTCTGCCGTTCTGGCGCTGCTGCCTTCCTGAGCCAGCGGTGGAGGGGACCCGAGAGGACAGAGCCCCCAGTCCGGGCACCAGACCCCCTCCCTGCCCGCCACCACGGAGGAGGAGGAGAAGGACAACCAGCCCCTCCGGCCCTGGCCTGGCCCAGCGGGGGCAGAGTGAGCTCCTATCTGCCCAGAGCTTGGTGCCCAGACAGGCCCAGGTAGGCATCCCGCTGGGGACGGCTGGAAGAGGCGGCTTGGAGAGTAGAGCCCCCCCTGCCCGCAGGCTGCCCCCTGCCTTCTTCCCAGCAGCACCGGTAGGAGACGTACAGGCTGGAGGGCCCGGGGCCAGGAGACCCGGGTGGGGAGCAGCCTGCATCCTGGGAGGCCTTGTTCAGAACCTGGACCTCAGCAGGAGGACAGGCTCTGCTGTTGCCTTCCTCCTCTGCACCTCTGTCCCTCTCTCCACCACGGCCACAGGTCCTGACTCTAGAAATGCTCCCCTCCCCAGGGGGGCTGGAGCTTCCAGGCACCCACAGTGCTACCCTTCCCCAGGCTGAGGCTAGAGAGAGAAGTGAGGATGCCCCCACCCCCACTTAGGGCACTGCTCGGCCCTGGCCATTGGAGAGCTGCAGACTCATGTCCCCCCCTCCATAGCCGCTGCCTCCATACTGGCCCCAGAGGATCTAAGGCATTGGGCTGATAACCCCTGGTCAGGCAAGAGGCATCTTTCTCTTCCGCCAAGCTCAGGCCCTTTTCCTTTCTTGTTTTCCCCACCATCCTAGAGCCCCAGATGGTCCAAGCGACCCCTGTCCCCTCCCCAGGAAGCCCAGGGTCTCCATGTTGGGGGATCAGGTGGGAGTGCCTATGGCCCTCCCTCCCCTGTCGCTGTCCCTGTGCTGCATTGCTCCTGGGGACAGACTCTCGGCTGGCGCTGGGGAGCTCAGGCACTGCGGAGAAGCCTCTGCCCGCTGCCCGGGAGGGGGCGGGGCTGGGGCCTGGGGAGGCCTTGGGCTGCACTGCTTCGCGGGCCCTGAAGGCACAGGAGAAGGTGTGCGGTCGTGCAGTGGGTGAGTTGCACCTGGTCCAGATCTGCCTGGGACAGAGCGCAAGGGCCTCCTCAGGCATGTTTGGGGGGGATATCCTCGCCTGAGAAGGGCAGGGGATTGGTGTGCGCAGCCCTGTGGGTGTGCTGCAGACGCCTGGGCAGCTAAGGGTCTGCCCCCTTTTCCCACCCGTCTTCTCAGTATACCCCGCGAGCCTGGCTGGATCCTTTGCTGGGCCCTGGCACCACATTCTGGGGCTCTCCGTTTCCCTGGGCACGTGAGGATCAGCGAAGCTGGCGCAGGGGCCAGGGAGGGATCTTAGGGCCTGCGATGGGGTAGGGAAAGCCTCACCAAGAAGCTCGTTCATTTCTGCAAACATTGGTTGCACTTGCTGAACGCTGGGCACGGGGGGAGGGGGCTTCTGCTTTGGGGTTCAGGGCCTGGGGGTGAGAAGGCCAGACAAGGTGGGCTATGTCCAAAAGCCGGAGACCAAATAACCCTTGTCCACTGTCACCATCCGCTGCTGGCTCCTCTGAACCCTGCCACCCTCTTCGTTCATCTCTGTCTTTCGAGGGTATCTAGAGACCCTGCTTCCCCACCAGCGCCTGGCAGGGGCATCTGCCACGCCTCACCTTCTACAGCCGGGCCTGCCTCCATCCCAACCAGGAGAGGGGGCTGGTGAGGCCCAGAGCACGAAGTTCTCTAGGCAAGAGCTGTCCCTTCCCCAGGCCCTCCAGGCCTGGCCCTGCCCTCCCTTGCCCCTCACCTGTCTTCTCTAGGCCCCTTCTCCCTCTTCATTGTTTTCCACCCCACATATCCCTAGGGCCTGTGCTTGCTCTGTGTCTTTCTCTTGTCCCCAGACCTGGGGCAGACAGCCCACCAGGATGGCTCCTGGGCACATGGCCCAGCTTTACCCCATTGCAGCCAGTGGCCCCGCAGTAGAAGCCAGTGAGGCCCAGCCTTCCCGCATCAGTCTTCCCCTTGTCAGCAGGGGGTGGAAAGGAGGCCCCAGAGGCGCTCAGAGGCCAGGGTATTAGTGGGTATGGGGAAGGCCCTGGGACAGGCTGGAGGGACAGTTTGGCCCAAGGCTGGCTCCTTCTTACAGGCCCCCTGTACGGCAGCTCTGGGGAGAGCCAGGAGTCACCCCCCACCCGGCTCTTTTTGGGCATCTCAGGGCTCTGAAGCCAAGGTCCTGCTCTGCTCCCCATCTGGGGACCTAGCACTCCACCTGCTGGCTGCTGGGGCCCAAACCTCAGAGCCATCCATGACTCCTTCCCCCGCGCGGCTCCCATCCAAGTCATTAGCAAATCCTGTTGGCGCCAGTGCCTTGGGGGAGCCCTGCCTTCTCTCACCCAAACAACTGCAGCCACCTGCCAGCGGCCTCCTGTCCCACTCTTCCCCCCGTCCCCGTTCCCCCCAGCAGCCAGGGAGCCTTTAAAACCTGAGCCCAATCACATCCTGCCTCTTCTTATACTGTGCAGGGCCTCCCAGCTTCCTCTGGGGGAAAAAGTCAGAGATCTCACTCTGACCCACAAGGCCCCATGGAATCAGCCTCCTGTCTCAGCCTCCCCCACCCCAACCTTCCTGTCCTCATCCCTTCCCTCTCCCCCTCACACACTCTGCTCCAGCCGTAAGGCCCCCTTACTCCTCAACCACGGCAACTACACTTCTGTCTCAGGGCCCCCGCTCTGGCTGTTCCCTCTGCCTGGATGCTCTTCCTACAGATACCTGCATGGCTCCCGCCCTCACCTCCTCAGGTCTTCACACAAATGTCACTTCCTGACAATGGCCTTCTCTGACAGCCCTGGGTAAAATAGCCTGACTGCTGACCACCACCATCACCTGTCCCCTCTCTGCCTTGTTCTCATGACACTTGTCACCATCGGATACAGCTGACCATTTCCTTATTCATCTGGTTTCTTGTCTGTCCAGCCCTTCCAGAACATCAGCTCAGTGAGGCTGGGGAGTGGGTTTGGAGGGGGGTTCTGTCATGCTCACTGCAGGAGCTCAGAGCTGCCCCGCAGGGACCAGGGCCACAGAGTAAAGATGGCCAGGAAGGGGAGGAGGCATACATTCCACCCCCATGCCACAAAGACACAGGGCACCTTCCTCCAGATCAGGATTCGTCCCAGAATTTGATGTGGCTGGAAACCACGCTGTGCAGTCCTCAGGGGCCTCCCCTCGGAGGAGGCAGACCTGGTCCTTATCCTCCAGGAGGCCGCAGAGGCCGAGGGCTCGGGACAGGACTGACCTCAGACAAGCCGTGTGTGGGATACTGGTATCAAGGAGAGTGATGAGCCCAGAGCAGAGAGGCGGGTGGCCTGTGTCACCAGCTCCCACCCTTGCCTCCTCATCTGTGGTATTACGGTTTGGACTCCCCAAGAGGCTGACCTAGAGACAAGGATATGATTGGAGTGGTGGAATGGCTTTACCCATTGGCTTTAACCATTTTCCGGCGAGGCTGAGCCTACCTGGTCCCCCGACCCCGAGCCTCTCTGGGCCCTCCAACCTCAGCGGGACCCAGGCTCTGCCTCCCCCCGCTGTCCCATCTGTGTTCCTATTCTTCCTCCCTGCCTGGGGAGTCATCTCTGAAGGGAGGGCCCCTTGGGGACTGCCCCGTGGACCTTACCTTAGAGGAGATGGAGGTTGGGGGCCCTGGATTTTACAGCCAAAGAGAAGGCAAGAGGAAGCCAAGCCTGGGGTCTTCTTTTCACAGGGCACCTGGAGACTTGGGGAGGTCCCCGAGGAGGCCCAACAGTCACAGAGGGCATCTCAGCTCAGGTTGCCAGAACAAAACACTGTAGACTGGATGACATGAACACCGGCTATTTATTTCCCACAGTTCCAGAGGCTGGAAGTCCAAGGTCAAGGCACCGCCTGTTGGCTTCCTGCGGAGGCCTTTCTTCCTGGCTTGCACGAGGCTGTCTTCTGGCTGGGTCCTCACATGGACGTCCCTTAGTACGTGCATAGAGGGGGACTGGGAATGTCTCTCTCTTTCTCTTCATATAAGGACACCAGTCCTATGAGATTTGGACCCCACCTTCTGACTTCATTTACCTTTAATCACGTCCCAAAAGCCCTATCTCCAAATATTGTCACACTGGGGAGGGGGAAGAGATGAACATGAATTTGGTGGGAACACAAGTCAGTCTTCAGAAAGGTCTCTGGCAGCAGTAGCCCAACGAGAGAAGGGGGTGTGACATCATCCAGACAGATTGTCTCCTGTTTTAAAAGCTCTGCAAGTAGAAATACCTCTGATAATAGTACTAATGCTAGTGCTAATAGTTAACGCGGTGCCTCTTGCACACGAGGCGTTCATTTCACAATAGCCCCGTGGGCTGGTATCCTCGCCTTCATTTGCTGTTGGGAAAACTGAGGCACAGAGAGTTTAAGCTACTTAACCAAGGTCACCCGGGCGGCAGAGCTGGGATTTGAGCTTAGCCCTTCTGTCTGGCCCCCCAGCCAGTGCTCTCAACCACTGTGCTAACGTGGGTAGGCCTCTCTACTTGTCGGGAGGGAACCAGCAAGATGTGGTTCATGGCAGGTGTGGTGAAGAACAGCACCAGGTGTAGGGGGGGAGTAGGTGAGGGCTGGGGTATTCAGGGAAGGCTTCTTGGAGGGGGTTGGCCCTTGAAGGGAAGCAGGGTTATTTTATTTTGGGGAGAGGTGAGTAATAGGACGGCATGCATCTCGGGCAGAGGGGAGGGTGTGAGCAAAGCATCAGAAACTGGAATGAGGAGGGGGTATGCATCACATGGAGGGGTGGAAGGACAGCACCTTACGGCTGACCCTCATCATCCTTCTTGCTTCTGAAGCCCCAGCCGAGGCTGGTAAGGGTCCTGGAGTGGCTCCAAGTCAGGTGCGGTGAGCCCGTCCATCTCAGGGTAATGTGAGGACCAGGGGTGCTGCTAGGAATGTTTGTAGGACCTGGAAACTCCTCTGGGTGAGGACAAGGCCACTCTGGCTTCCCATAGCCCAGCCCAGGTTTGAGCCCAGCTGCTCCCTTGGGAGAATGTCTTAGGTCAGGAGGGCTGGGGCAATGCCCACGGAGGGTTGGCTCTGCCCTGGGCACCTGTTGAGGGGCAGGAAAAGGACTCATTCCCGGGTCTGGATCTGACTCTGTGTCCTCCATGCTGTGTAACCTTGGACAAGTCATTTAACCTCTCTGAGTCTCTGAGAAGACAAGGAGGTCACCATCCATCTCAGTGGGCTGCTGTGAGGGTTGGAGATGGATGAAGGGTATGAGGAGGTCGGCACATAGCAGATACTCAAAAACGTCATAGGGAGAGTCACAGGGAGAGCAAGGAGTGGGTAACATAACAGCCTGAGCTGTGTGCCACGGGCCCCTGAGGAGGGAGAGCTCCCCGCTGAGGGCAGAATGGTCATGTGGGATCAAGGAAGAAGAGACCCTGGAACTTGGACCCTGAGAGTTAGCCAAGAGGAGAGGAAGGAGAAGCCTAGAGAAGCAGGGGGCCTGGGAACAGAGGACAGGTAGGATCTGGGTAAGATTCTGGCTTTTGGTTTTATCACCATCTTTATCAACATTTTTTAAATATCTACATGTGCAGGTGACTCTATTTTTTGGCTCTGAGGGACAGAATTCGGTATTTCTACTATTTCATGAATGAGTGTTCCAGAAGGTGCTTGGCAGTCATTCATTCAACAAAAACATACCGTGCATTTAACTACGTGCCAGGCACTGCTCTGGATGCCTAAAATACAGCAGAGAAGCAGACAGACAAAAACTACTGACCTTAGCAAGCTGTCATAGTGAGAGAGGAAGACGCAGACATGATCTCTGGTGTTGGGTGCCTGGCATATGGTAACACGTGCTGGGAAGACTAATAAAGCACAGAAAGGGAGACAGGAGAGTGCTGGAGATGGGGAAAGAGTGCCAAGTGAAATATGGGGAGGTTAGGACATTTGAGCAGACATGGAAATCCAGGGCGGGGTGGGGGGGCACTCCTAGCAAGTGCAAAGGCCCTGGGGTTAGAGCTGCAAGGAGGTCAGTGGAGCTGGAGGAGATACTGGGGAGGAATTAGACTTTATTTGGGGGAAATGAAGAGTCACTAGAGGATTCTGAGTAGAGTAGGGGGGATCCGACTTAGGTATTACCAGTGTCCCTCTGGTTGTAGCCGCAGGGAACATGCTGGAGTGGGAGCAGAGGTGAGAGACACAAGGTCGGAGGCAGGAAGGCCGCTGAGGACAGTGATGGGGCTGGGACCAGGGTGGTTGAGAACAGAGCCCAGGATCTGCTGATGGGTTGCGTGGCTCTGGGGTGTGGGAGTGGGGGTTGGGAACTGGCTCCTGTGATTGTTAGTGACTCATGCCTGATGCAGGAATCCACGTGCCGCCATTGTCCACAGCTGGCCCGCCCTTCTGGGCCCCTGCTCTTAATTCCTCTGTCCCTTCTTCAAGCCAGGGGTGGACAGCACATGCCCCAGGCCCCTGTCCTCCAGGAGCTTTTTTATAGGCAGATGGCAGGAAGCCTGCGGCCCAGGGGCGGGGACGCTTTGCACCCTGGGGCTCATTTCTCCCAAAGGAAAGGCCAAGGCCAACATGCACACTTCACACTTCCCTAATGGTCTGTATTTTTCAATAATACCCTTTTACCGTTTGAGCTTCACATGAGACTGAAGAATCATTTTCCCATCAGATGAGTTGGAAAACGAGACCCCATGATGGGACTTGACTGAGATCCCACTGGGAAGTGGTAGGGCTGGAGCAGAACCCATGCCCCCCTCTACCAGACCAACACCCTGCCCGCCCTGCCTACCATGAGCCTGCTGCCCCCGGTGCAGCAATGGTGACAAATCAATGATGAGAGCTGACAAGCTCTTTTGGGGGCCCTCTCTGCAATAACATGGGGGTAATAGTGGCACCCGCTGTAGTGGGGTGCTGGCAGGATTTGATGAGTTAAGACACATGGACAGTCCTTGACACCGAGTCTCTGCTCTGTAAACGCCAGTTGTTATTATCAGTGACAAAGCGCTCACAGGGTCCCGATTGCTTTACAAGCAGGGGAGAAAAGTCAGATGGGCGCTGTGCCCATTTAAAGAGCGAATCAGGCTGGCCCCCCACGTGACAGATCCCGGCCACACCAGCTTCCTGACTCAGAGAAGCCACGTTTTCAGTGAGGGTGGCTCCTGACCACCATTCAGGAGGGACCTGGCATGTGACCAGAGTTAAGCCTCCCCGCTCGCACCCAGGGTCGAGGTGTGAGGCTGATTTGCAGGAGGCAGGCGCAGGGCGGGAGGTGAGACTGGCAGGTGGTGCTGGGGGCCCACGTGCCCCCTCCTGCATCTTCTCTCTGATGTTCCCTGCCTGTCTTCCTGAACCTGCTTCTCTGCAGGTCCAGCCTGGCCCCTCACCGTTTCCTCCTGTCCTTACATTGGGTCTTAGCACCCTCATTTCACAGCGAGGCCCGACACAGTCACATGAATCGCCTAAGGTCACATGGCAGTTTGGTGACCGGGCAGGGACCCTCAAGGCTAGAGCGACATGTGCTACCCGTGCTGGCAGCCTGGAGACCCGAGTCTTCCCTGTACTGAGAGAGGGGCCCTGGCAAGTCCCCTCCCCTCCCCCTGGGTCTGGACAGAGCGGGAGGCTGGTCTCTGCCCTGATGCGTCCTGGATTATCTGACACCCCGGGGCTTAGCTGCACCGCCCCCTTTGCGTCCTGGCTCCCAGCTCCCGCAGCTCCCCTCCAACGTGGGCCAGAAGGTTTTAAAAACTGTGCAGGTTATGCATACAAGGCAAATTTAAAAGGCATAAAGGACGGACAGTGACAAAGCTCCTTTTTATCATATCCGCCAGCCACCTGGTTCCCTAAAGGCCGCCACCACTCCCAGCTTTCCCGAAGTGTTCCCTGTTTGTATATTTCCCCCCATACAAGTGGAAGCGTCCACAGCCTCCCTGCTCTGCACCCAGCTCCTTTTGCCTCAGTGCCATGGCTTGGGGAGGGCTCCCCAGAGCATTCTGTTGCCCGCCTGCACCAGAATTTACTTAAGCAGTCCTCTGGGCGGGTGGCTGGGATGTTTCCAGCCATTGCCTTTTACAAGCAGCGCTGCAGCAAATGGAATTAGGCAGCTGCAGTTCGCAGTGCTGGCTGGAAGGTGAATTCCTAGGAGAGGCACTGCGGGGTGAGGGAGGTAAGGTGAGCCTCTAGTGGGGAGAGAAGACGCACCCCTGCCCCTCCGATCAAGGCTCATCAAGTCACTTCCCCACTACCTGGGGTGTGTTTGACCTCCACTCTCATGAAGGCCTGTCCCTACCCTCCACTCTCTCCTGCCCCCACCACCAGCCCTCTGACAGTTTGCGTTATTTGGATCCCAAAGAGCACAGTTTGGTATGACTTTAAGGGTTCTGTGCATGAATTTGTGGGAGAGTTTGTCTGAAGTTTTGCTAAGCAGAAAGGAATATATTTAGGGCCTGGGAGGAGCAAGGAGAAGGCAGTACTGGGTTATTACTGGGAAAAGGGCACTAGGCCCTGGACAGATAGGGAGACTGAGGTCACAGAGGGGAGGGATACCCTTGGCCAAGGATCCTCACGTGGTGACCCCACCTGCTCTGAGCCTGAAGTTGAGCAGCCTAAAGGGCTGAGCATCTCCCTGGACCCCCAGGTTGGACTGAACTTTGCAGAGGCCAGCCCTCCCCCAGTATCCTCATGGGACGGGGTATATCGTCCCTGAGCAGTGCAGAGAAAGGGAGTTATCCGCTGGACGTCCTCTGCCTCGAGGCTGGCAGCGCCTCATAGGGTCATTCCCACCCTGGCCTCACTGCCCCTTTGAAGACCAGGTCCCTGGCCCTCTGGGTCCTGTCTCTGACTACTGAGCCATTCTTGCCGGGGGTAGGAGGAAGGGGGGAAGGGGTGGCAGTGAGGCCTGGGTGGGGGATGGGAGAAGGGCAGCGTCCCGGCCCTGGGGCAGCACGTGGCCTAGATTGGCCCGCTGTGATGCCTGCCGACAGATCCAGGCCACAGAGCGGCTCCAGCGCTCACACAGATCGCAGTGGTCTGACCCGTAGCCCAGGCAGCCACATGTTTGGGAATCTTAAGGAGACATGTAAGTGACTAACAGAGGCTTTGGAGGACGGATGCCAGGACAGCCAAAAGGGTATATATAGGGGCCCAGCCTGAGCCAGAGATGGGAGGCGGGCCCTGTTGCTGGCTTCCCGGGGAACTCGGGTCCAGGCTCCAGGTGGGGCATCTGGGGAGGTTCTAGGGGCTGAGATCGGTGACTCTGTTGGGTGGGAGAGCCGGGGAGGGTATTTTGAGCCCAGTGCAAGTATTCAGGTGGATCAGGGTGAGGGGCAGTGCGAAGGGGAGCAGATTGACAAGGCAGGTGGGGTTTGCTGAACCCCAGTGGGCCTTATGGGGTGCCAGAACCTGAGGAGGGAGTGCAGGACTTGCGTAAAGATTAGACTGATTGCTGGCTTTGAGGAGCTGTGTGTGTCTGTGAGGCAAACCGCAAGCTTATATGAAACAAATACGGAACTGCGTGCTTTAATTTAGCGCTGGGTCCACTTGCTGTTGGGGCAGATGTGGCACTGGAATTGGAGAATGGATCTGGGGGAGAAGGGAGGGAGAGGATGTGGGGTGGGGAGATGCGCACAGGGGTGCTACAAGCTTAATCTTGGGGTTACCCCAGGGATGGTGAGCCGGTCCCCCACGGGAAGTCCCCATCCCAGGTCAGGTCTCAGGCCTGTGGCGCCCTCATGCTCATAGCACATTGGGGCCACAGGCCTGGGATGGGGCACGTGGGGCACTTCCCTCCTCTCCAGGGATCTCTCTTCTACCCTCCCAGTGCATGAGCAGCCCGGCCTGCTGACCTCCAGCACACAGCCACCTGTCTCCCTGCTGCGACACCATGTCTGGCTCCTACGATGAGGCCTCTCTAGCTCCGGAGGAGACCACTGACAGCTTCTGGGAGGTGAGACAGCTTCTGTGGTGGCCCAGGCTCCCCCACGCCGACTCCCCACAACCTTAGGCTTTGCTAACCAGTCCCCTGGGTCCCTCCAAAGCCCTCGGTGTCCAGTGAAATGGGGTGAAATTACTGCCCACCCAGCCCAGAGCCCGTTTGCCCCATGGCAGCTCCTGGACAGATCCTGTAGAATTTCTGGAAGTGGACCAGGCCCCTCCTGCCCATGCTCTCTGCCCCCGGCTCAGACCCCGGCACCAGCCCCACGGCAACAAAGGGGCGGCAACAAGCCTAGACGCCAGCATTTCAGCAGCCTCCCAAACTATATGAGACCCAGAAATACAATTTTTTTTTCAATTGGCTTCCAAAACCCAGAGCGAAAACTGCCAAACCTATATTAATAAGTGTTTAATGAGGTGTCTAGAAAACATAATATTATGTCAAGAAGCTGCAGCTCAGCTCAACACTTACATGACTCTATAAATATGTTACATTTAGCTCACAAGAACAAAATGAATAATTCATTCTAGTCTGGGTCCAAATTATAAAAATCTTGCACTTTGTGGCAGCGAGGAAATTATGTGTCAAGTGGGATGAGGGAGTGTATAGACCGTCAGGTGTGATGCAGAGTGCTGCGGGCCCCCAAAAGTGAGAGTGGGGGGAGCCCCCCCTCCTGGTGCGCTCAGCAGGCTGGCGAGGCGGAGAAGGGGGGACGATGGACGTGGCGGGCGCCCCCTGCAGGACGCGGCAACCCGGGCGCTGGGGGTCGGCGGGGAGCCCGCGGGAGTCGTGCTCGCTGTGTGGCCGCCAGGTGGGGAACTACAAGCGGACAGTGAAGCGCATCGATGACGGCCACCGCCTGTGTAACGACCTGATGAACTGTGTGCAGGAGCGCGCCAAGATCGAGAAGGCTTATGCGCAGCAACTCACCGACTGGGCCAAGCGCTGGCGCCAGCTCATCGAGAAAGGTGCCCCCATGCCCACCCCAGGTGTATCGCCCCGGCCCTTTCCAGCGCCCTGCCATTCAGATGCACCTGCACACTTCTAGCCACGGGGCCTTTGAAGGCACCGTCCCCACACCTGCGCTCGGACCCTCCCACACCAAGCCAGGTCTCCCTGTCCCTTTTCAACTGGACTTTGTACAGTTTTAGGTTGTATTAAAAAGACAACAAAACCAGACAACCCTTTTATTTCCAAATAATTTTAACTTAGAGAAAAGTTGCAAGAATCATGGTGAGAACTACACAGTCTTCAACCAGATTCACCAGGCAACGTTTTCCCACATTGTTTTCCCAGCCCTCTTTCTTTGATGCGTATGTTTTTCTGAACCATTTAAGTGGGAGACCTGCCACTTTACCCTAAATCCTTCATGTATCTCCCAAGAATAAAAACATCTGTTTATGTAACCATGGTTCAACGATCAAACTCGGGACATTTAATATGGCCCATATGCAAATTTTATTATAGCAATTGTGCTGGTCCAGAGGGCAATCCAGAATCACATCCTGCATTTGGTGGTCCTGGCTCTAGATTCCTTTAATCTGGAACACTTCAGGTTGGGGCTTCCGTGTAATTGTTAAATTTTTTTTCTTCCGCGAGACCCTAACTCCCAGGAGGGCAGGAGCTGAGCCTGATACTCCCCCACATAGTGCCTGGCACAGAGCTGATCCCCAATATACAGACCAACAAATGATGTGGAATGTCTGGTCCCAGTGGCCTCCTGGCGTCTGTCACCAGCTGCTTCTTCAGTTCTATGTTCAGTCAACATTCCTGAAGCACTTACTGTGTGCTTGGTGCTGTTCTGGGCTTGTGAGGGCTCACGGGGTCCAGGCTGCCCCCCACGGGGCTCACCAGCTGACAGGGGAGCTAGGGAGCGGTCACAGAGGCAGATGCTGTACGAAGAATTCAGCAAGGGCTGAAGGCTGCAGAGTGTGAGAACAGAGCAGTCAGGGAAGTCTCCCTGGAGGAGGTATGTGGGCCCTGAAGGACGGATAAAACTGTAAAGAGAGCAGGGGAGGGCATTTCTGCGGACATGGCATGTACGGGGAAAGCCTCAGAGAAAGGAGGCATGGGGAGAGGCCCCTGGGCAGTGGGTGATGAAGACTTCGTCACCCCATGACCATTTCCTCAGGGCCACAGTATGGCAGCCTGGAGCGGGCCTGGGGGGCCATCATGACAGAGGCAGACAAGGTGAGCGAACTGCACCAGGAAGTGAAGAACAACTTGCTGAATGAGGACCTGGAGAAGGTCAAGAACTGGCAGAAGGATGCCTATCACAAGCAGATCATGGGAGGCTTCAAGGAGACCAAGGAGGCTGAAGACGGCTTCCGCAAGGCCCAGAAGCCCTGGGCCAAGAAGATGAAGGAGGTGCCTAGGGAGTGGCCGCTGCAGATGGGGCGAGGGTGGGCGGCCGAGCTCGGCGGCAGCGGGGGGCAGGGCGCAGTCTGATCAGAGGGGGCGAGCAAGACATCCCCCACTGGGGATGTGCCCACGGGGGAGCAGCACTACCTTGCCGGCAGAAATAGCCACATGGGGCGGGCACCAGAGGGCCCAAGGGGAGGGTGCCCACAGAGGCTGCAGGCAGCGCCATGCAGGGAAACACCCACAGATGGGTGGGCATGACTCCCAGATACCTGGAGCCAGGACCTACATCCCTTCTGCCTCTTCCGAATCTGTGCTCCCAGCCCCCGGCAGGTGGGAGGGCTTGACGGGGGGGCCGTGCTGTTCTGGCTCCAAAGCAGGAGCTCTCCCTCCTGTTCCCTCCACCCCACAGCTAGAGGCAGCCAAAAAGGCCTACCATCTGGCCTGCAAGGAGGAGAAGCTGGCCATGACGCGGGAGATGAATAGCAAGACAGAGCAGTCAGTCACACCCGAGCAGCAGAAGAAGCTGCAGGACAAAGTGGACAAGTGCAAGCAGGACGTCCAGAAGGTGCCCCAGGCCTGGCGGCTGAGAGCCTCCTCGGTGTGGGTGGTGGTGGGGAGCTGCGGGCCTGCGTCTCACCCTTCCTTTGCCCCGGTGCCCACAGACGCAGGAGAAGTATGAGAAGGTGCTGGATGACGTGGGCAAGACCACGCCCCAGTACATGGAGAGCATGGAGCAGGTGTTCGAGCAGTGCCAGCAGTTTGAGGAAAAGCGGCTGGTCTTCCTCAAGGAGGTGCTGCTGGACGTCAAACGCCACCTCAACCTGGCCGAGAACAGCGGGTAGCTGGGCGTGGTGGGCGCGGTCAGCCTAGGGTGGAAGTGGTGTGCAAGGTGCCCTGGGCCGTGCGGTACCGGGATAGGAAGGGTGGGCAGAGCGGCAGGGGCCGAGAAGGGAGAGGCTCCAAAGACAGTGGCTGCCAGGAGCCAGCCGAAGCCCGAGAGAAACAGTACATGTTGCTCTGGAAGGATGGGGGAGTGGTTAAGGGGGGGATGGGGAAGGGCGCCCCCTCAAGGATTGCTCCTGGGCCAGCCCACATGATCCTTAACTGGGGGGCCTGCCAGCACCCTGGTCCCCTGAATGGGCTCCCTCTGGCCCTCAGCAAGGATGAGAAGGGGCCCTGGTGCCTGTCACCCCCCAATTCCCCAACTCCCCCGTTGCACAGCTATATCCACGTGTACCGGGAGCTGGAGCAGGCCATCCGGGGGGCCGACGCCCAGGATGACCTGAGGTGGTTCCGTAGCACCAGCGGCCCCGGCATGCCCATGAACTGGCCCCAGTTTGAGGTGAGGAGGTGTGGGGATGGGGAAGGGAAGTCAGAGGAGGCTGGAAGGGACCTCAGGGGGCACCCCCCCCCCCCGCCTCACTTGCTCCCCTGATGCCCACTAGGAGTGGAACCCAGATCTTCCTCACACTGCAACCAAGAAAGAGAAGCAGCCTAAGAAGGCAGAGGGAGTGACGCTGACCAATGCCACTGGCATGGTGGAGACCACATCCCAGGCTGGGGACCGTGGCAGGTGAGTGCCTCCTACTCCTGGGGCCAGAGGGGCCCACATACTGGGGCAGATGCTTTTTACCTCAGGAGACAGGAAATGGTCTAAATCACAGCAGCCTCGTGCTGCTCTCAAAGACAGTGGTAGGTCCTCCTTGGAGAGCACCTACCGTGTGCCAGGCACCGTTGTAAGCATTTTCTGTATATTAACTCATCGAAGCCTCCCAACACTCTGAGAAGTGTGTACAAAGAGTCCCATTTTGGGCGCCTGGGTGGCTCAGTGGGTTAAGCCTCTGCCTTCGGCTCAGGTCATGATCTTAGGGTTGTGGGATCGAGGCCCGCATTGGGCTCTCTGCTCGGCGGGGAGCCTGCTTCCTCCTCTCTCCCTGCCTCTCTGCCTACTTGTGATCTCTCTCTCTGTCAAATAAATAAATAAAATCTTAAAAAAAAAAAAAAAAGAGTCCCATTTTGCAGGTGGAGAAACTGAAACCCGGAGAGATTAAGTGACTTGCCCAGGGTCATAAGACTGGTTGGAGGGGAGTGGTTAAGGGGGGATAGGGAAGGGCCTCAGAGTAAGTAAGCCTCAGAACCAGGATGTGATGTCCAAGAGGTCAAGCTGCTTAACCACTAGGTGTCCTTCTCAGATGAGGGGTCAGATGTTCTCAGGGTTCCCCTTCAGCACTCCCTCACTCAAGGGCTGGGTAACAATGCTAACAGACCTACCTCACATTTGCGGAACGAGCTGTCAGTGAGAATCACTGGCTTGGGACCTCTTCTTAAGGAGTCCATCCCTGCACCAGCCTTAGTGGGATTTGATCTCTCACTGGCGGGAGGGGGCAGCCCTAGGGACGAGGGGAGAGGCAGTTCATGCTGGGTCCTCTCCTTGCGTCTCAGCGTTAGCAGCTACGACAGGGGCCAGCCTTATGCCACCGAGTGGTCGGATGACGAGAGTGGGAACCCGTTTGGGGGCAATGAGGCCAACGGAGGCTCGAACCCCTTCGAGGACGACGCCAAGGGGGTGCGTGTGCGGGCACTCTATGACTACGACGGCCAGGAGCAGGATGAGCTCAGCTTTAAGGCTGGTATGGTGGGCTGGGCTGGGAGGGCAGGGCGGGGCTTGAGGGCAGGGGATGCCTTGATTTGCCGGGAAGGTGTTTGGGGGCGGGGCCTGGTGCGGGAGTGGGGCCAAACCTGGAGTGGTACCCAAGAGTGGGGTGGGGCGGGG
>PITA01026359.1:0-12721 GCA_004023965.1 Spilogale gracilis
TTTTTTTTTTTTTTAAGATTTTATTTATTTGACAGCGAGAAACACAGCGAGAGAGGGAACACAAGCAGGGGGAGTGAGAGAGGGAGAAGCAGGCTTTCCGCCGAGCAGGGAGCCCGATGTGGGACTCGATCCCGGGTCTCCGGGATCATGACCTGAGCCGAAGGCAGTTGCTCAACCAACTGAGCCACCCAGGCGTCCCTCAGATAATTTTTTTAATGTTAAGTTTTCTCTTCTCTATAATATAATTTCATCTGACTTAGATTTTATGGGAGATGTATAAAATTTTACTGGACATTTAATACCTGTTACTCCTATTTGAATAATAATTGCCTTATCAAATATAATAGACAGATTGTACTAAATTGGCTTTTCTATATTGCAGAGATCAGGATTTCTTTATGCTGTGTTAATTATCAACATACAGACTCATATTAAATATGTAATGATAATATAAAGTATTAATAAGTAGTAAGTAACTTAAATTTTGGTATTTATTAGTTTTGAACAACTTTGAGAAATAAATGCTTTAGCATGTGTGTATATTATACAATGAATGTTATTTTTTTCTTTATGAAAATATATAGAACTTCTTAAAGACTACCACTTTCAGAACCACTGTTATATAGTCTTCACATTAAAGTATTTGTTTTTAAATAGAGCCACTTAATTTTTATGACATTTGGTTTTATTTAAAGTTGATTACTAATTCAAATATAGAAGAAATGATTCCTTTTAGAATTGAGTAACTACAGGCTAATAATTATATATAAGCATTGGGTGTTAAAAAGTATGGATTTTGGAACCAGTCAGTTCTGAATTCAAATTCTGGTTCTTCCACTTACCTGCTGCCTCCCTTGGGGGGATATTTTTTCTTATCCTCCTCTACAAATTGGGAATCTTTGACAATTGTTTTTTAGAGTTTGTATCTAGATGGCAAAGGATGTATGTTTGATACAGAGTAGGCACTCAAGTGGTAGCTGTTGTCATTACAAATATTATAAAAGAATATTTTGGGAACATCTTTGTATTTTAGAACTGCATGAACACTTTAGAGACCAAGTAGAATATCATTCTTTTCTTTCCATTCTAATCCTAAATCTTTTTTTTTTTTTTTTAATTGGCATTATTAGCATTTAGCTTACAGGTCTTCCCATGCAGAAGCTAGCCCCACTGTTGGCATTTAATTATCTAACTTTAGTGAACATACCACTTTCCTCAATCATTCTATTTAACTTGGAATAAAGACTGTTTGAATACTTCTGAGACTACTCCCAAAATTGATAAAACTGTGTGTCCTCTGTTCATTTTTAGTCGAGTTCAGCTGAAAGTTGGTCTTTAAAATTCTTTATGCAGCTTATGAATGTGTTACTACAAAAGGGCAAAGTCTTTTATATCGTTAAATATTTAGGATACAGGGGCTCCTGGGTAGCTCAGTTGTTAAGCTTCTGCCTTAGGCTCAGGTCATGATCCCGGAGTACCCGCATGATCCCGTTCAAGCCCCGCAATGGCAGGAAGCCTGCTTCTCCCTCTCTCACTCTCCCTGCTTGTGTTCCCTCTCTAGCTGTGTTTCTCTCTGTCAAATAAATAAAATCTTTAAAAAAAAAAAATTAGGATACAGTTGTTTTAAACTTCAGATTTTTCTTTGCCAAAATTTTTTTTCTTGTTTAATCTTCTTTGTACAGTGAGGTATTGTATTTTTTTAGTCCAAGATTTGTTGAGAAATATGTTGCAAAACTCTTGTCATTTAAATCTAGCATTAGAATACAGATTAATCTACCAACACTATTTTTTAATATTAAATCTCTATAAGTCTTACCAATTTTTAACCATTTAGTTATAACAAAAAAATGTTTGACATACAAAGGCGATTTGATCATAATCTTATTTTTTCCCTTTTCTGAAAGTTTAAAATATATTGTAGCTTTTTTGTTTTCATTTAAAAAACAGTCAAAAATTGGACCATCTCAAATACATTTTCATTCTGCCAGTATTTATTTTTGACCTCTCTACCAGTGGTTCTTAAGAGCAGTTTTGCCTCACAAGGACATTTGGTCATGTCTGGAGACATTTTGGGTGTCACAAATGGATTAAGAGTGGAATCTTATTGGTAGTATGTAGTGGGTAGAGGCCAGGGATACTGCCAAGATCCAATGCACAGGACAGCTTCCATCAATTATCCAGCCCCAAAGTGTCAGTAGTGTGAGGTTGAGAAATCCTGTCCTGTGTCAAGTCTTTTTCTATCATAGTTTCCCTGCTTTCTACCCTTGAAGTTCTTCCTCTCCTTTTACTCTATAAAATGTCTACATCAATAAGTACTGTAGTTTAAGACTGGGTATGTGTATAATCAGAAAACTATGGTACATTTTATTAAACTTGTGACCAAAATGTTATTTTTTCCCTCCTTTCTATTTAGCCCTGTACTTTGACCTATTCCTGGGAAAATGCTGTTATACTTAATAAACATAGTGTAAAAATTTCACTTAGTCTGTTTTCCTACCTCTTAGAGTAGGAAAGGTTAGGTTAACTTTGTAAGGATCACAGTTCATTTTCTTTCAGCAACCAAATTTCTTGAAGCAGTTAGCCATAAGTTGCCTTATCTTAAATCACACAGTTAAAAAGACTAGTAATAAGCCCCTTCCCTTAGTGATTTTGATTCAGTAGAGCAAGAGTGAATCCCAGGATTTTTTTTTTTTTTTCAAGATTTTATTTTTAGCTTATCTCCACACTCAACCTGGGGCTGAACTCAACACCAAGATAAGAGTCTTGCTCCACCAACCGAGCCAGCCAGCCGGGTGCCTCTTAGGATTCTCCTTTTAATAGGCACCCCAGGTAATTTCTGAGATGAGAAAAGTTTGTTAACAGGATTTCATTTGCGTAAGACAAGGAACAGACCAAGCACAAACATTCTTAATAATTTTACACATTCTCAACAAGTTGTACTGTTTATCATAATTGGTTGTCAGGTTTGTTTTAAGAAAATACTGTTAATGTTATTTTGCTCTCTGATACCAAAAATGTTAATTGACTTGCTAATATGCTGCCTTTTGTCTTTTTTGTTTGTTTTTTTTTAAAGCTGTTTGGTGTGTTTTGGGCTGCCTACAGTGCTGCTTCATTGTTAGTGGGTGAAGAATTCAAGACCAAAAAGCCTCTCCTGATTTATCCAATCTTTTTACTATACATTTATTTTTTGTCCTTATATACTGGGGTGTGATCTAAGTCATATATGAGTAGAAAAAGGCAATGTTACTTTTGTGTGTAGTCTGGCAGTTCTTGCTGAGGTGACTGAAGAAAACCTGTTGCTGGTAAAATTTTACATGTTCTACATGTAAAGGCAGGTTTTTTAAAACCTTATTTTTTGTATTTAAGCATTTGCAGTTATCTGGAGTTTTTTTGGTCAGAATTCCAAATTCTGTTTGATTCTTTATATTCCAGTGAATAAAACATAAAAGCATTGTGTTTTTAAGATTGTGTCAATATTCACCTAAAAACTGTGCCAAAAGCACCTGGAATGGTAATTATATTTCATTCAAAGCGGTAAATATGGAAACATCCTGATAATCTAAAAGTGCAATTTTTTTCCTTTAAAGGGTTTTCTCCTCCACCACAGATCCTGTAGATATATATTTATATTTATATATATATATTTATGAAATAATTCTTATTATTCACAAAATATATTTCTGAATAGCCTAAAAGTTAAGATATTTTGAATCTGATGCTTAACCATTCTTTAATTTGGCCATTAGTCTTTTTATTTATAAATTCAAGTCTGTTTTTTGAATTGTATATAATTTAAAAAGTCTCATACGAGCTTCGTTATGTCCTTATTAAGAAGTCTAACTAAAACTAATTTTAACAGTTGCCGATGTAGGTTTGCTTGGGTGTGCTTTGAAAAGCCTTTTCTGAATGCCTATCTGATTTCAGTTTCTGTTCATCTTTCTGACCAAAGAAACAGAGGTTTAATGGATATGGCATTATTATCATTGTCAATATGTAGGAAAATAGTAATATTAATAGCATCAGTAAATATTTTTAAGTGGTACTCCTAAGTCATAAAAGTTGCTGGAAAGAGACCTTTAAAATCTTGTGATCCTGAACAATGTTAAATGAAGTAGAAAAAAATAAAATGCTTCCCAGCTGTGTTTTGTTTTATAACACCTTGTCCTGTATTACTAGCAAGTATCAGGTACTCTTTAACAAATGTACAGTATTTGTTAAGCTCTAAGAAATTTAGCTAGTAAAATTTTTGTTGCAAATTATTTCACAGACTCTAGGTGCACTTTAGTTAATATTACTTTGTAAAGTAGATAAAATATTTATGTCCATAAAATAGGAAATGCCTGATAACTATTAGCAAATTGTTATATTGTCCGTTCTGGTCTCAGCTGGAAGAGTTAACTGCTGTCCTCACTGTGCTAACATGGCCATGCCATCTCTTAGTATGTACTCCTTGAGCAGCCAAATATGTCAGGAAATATCCAGCAACTCTGAAGCAGGTCCTCAAATTAACAAGGTACCAAGCCTCTCTCTCCTCCTTTCACCTCTTCTCCCGGTTAAAAAAAAGAAAAAGGAAAAATCTTACTTTAAGCTGCAGGAAAAGTGTGAAGCTATCTTTGAGGTAGACTAATGTGAAAATTACATATATTAATTTTTTTAAACAAGCTTAAGGCAACAAATAGAAGCACCAGAGGGATAGAATTTCTAGAGCCTAAAATAGTATGAAGTTGTGAGGAAGGATCAATAACTACAAAAGCAGCAACTGTAAAATAAACATTTTTCACACATAGGGAATTTCTAAGGTCAGTACTTTCTTACAGTGGATTATTATATTTGATGTTCATGGTGTTGACCCTGGAATCTTCCCTAAGAAGCTGGGGGTTTAGTACCACGGGATAGTATTTTACTAATAATAAGTCAAGGCATTTTGGGACCCATTCTATCCAAAAATTGTTTAATTTTTTAAAGTTATCATTTCTTTAAGATGTGAATGAAAAGTTTATGTATATGGATCATGTTTATTCCCTAATGATGCAAGATAAGGTATTTGTGTTCCAAAAAGTTATTTAAAAATATTAGCATTTAGTCATGAGAACTACCCTGTTTAGGGTCTATATAGATACAATTTATAATATTTCAAGTTCAGCCAACATCTTCATGTGCTAATGAGCAAAATAGTTAAAACAGATTGTCAGTTTGGAAGTGATTTGTAAATTTATACAGGGTACAGTACCGCTGACAATGATAAGCTGACTATGACAGTGTCCTTTCCTTGAGTTTTTATATAATAATATTTGCTAAGTTTTATTGATTTTTAAATCATGATTCCAGACTAATTATTAGTTCATTAATAATTTTAAGACAGACCTAGCCAGATCATCTCTTCTAGTTGTGTGTGTGTGTGTGTGTGTGTGTGTTTTAAGTGTTATCAGTTGTAGTAATCATGATGAATGTTAATCCTCAAAAGGAGAACTATGAGAAATATTTACTTCTGTTTCAAATTGTAAAATAATTGAAATTTTGATTAAAAGTTAAAATGTGTAGTTTTCATTGTATTAATAAACAAGTTAGGAAGGTTCGTAAAGTTTTATGAACAATTATTAAACTTGCTTATTTCCAAGGTCTATTATAAGACAGTTTTATATATAATAATGTATGTTTCCAAAAATTCCCCAAATATTAAAATGCTAATATAGTTTTAAATTAGTGAAAATTTGCATTGACTTAAAATAATGAGGTATTTTTATTTAAAATTTAGTCAGATTTATTTTTTAAAATTCAAGTGTAAACACTGAATAAAATAATGCTTCTACAAACTAATAAAAACAGATTTTTTCATATTCAGCAAAACTAGTTGAAAGTTGAATATTTTAAGATGATTGTTATTTACTTACCTTTTACATTTTTATGCATATTTTAGCCAGTTTTAGGCTCTAGGGAATTGTGACACATTTTTAAGTTATAATATCTTCCATACGATTTTTTTTTTTTTTTTTAGATTTTATTTTTAAGGGATGCCTGGGTGGCTCAGTCATTAAGTGTCTGCCTTCGGCTCAGGTCATGATCCCAGAGCCCCGGGATCGAGCCCGCATTGAGCTCCCTGCTCGGCGGGAAGCCTGCTTCTCCCTGTCTCACTCCTCTGCTTGTGTTTCCTCTCTAGCTGTGTTTCTCTCTGTCAAATAAATAAAATCTTAAAAAAAAAAAAAAATTTATTTTTAAGTAGTCTCTGTACCCAATATGGGGTTCAGACTCACAACCCCAAGATTAGGAGTCATGTGCTCTGCCTACTGAACTACAGGCACCCTTCATATCATTGTTTTTTTAAATTTTTCTTTGTAGTTGAACAAATTGGGTTTGTTGTGTTGTTTTTTGCAACAAAAGAGAACAACATAAATCAGAGACTCGTATTAATATCTTTCTGGTTGCATGGCATGACAGTCTGAAATAAGGCTTAAAGAGCTAAAAATCACTCTCAGCAGTTCTCTGCTCCAATAATGTAAAATAATAGTGCTTTATCATCCTTTCATAAGTGGTTTCTTTAATGAACCCTTGTGTTGTATCTTACCTTATACTACTTTTTAATTTCCCTTTAGAAAGTGAATTACAGTTTTTGTTTTATTTCTCATTTGTATAATTTCCTGGCAGTAGTTTCTATGTTTGAGAATCTGTTGCCACTTCTTAAATAAATCCCCAAGTAAGCTTTTGTCATCAGTAAAGTCTAGATGTTCTTACATCTTTGAACTTCAAATCATGATATTTTCTGAAGAAAGTTCCACTTGTGAATATATTTTCTTTGTAATAGACTGGTATAAATTACAGACATTAACATGTCTCTATGGAGTGTAGTGATCTGAAAGAATTCCCTGCACAAGGTATATTTTTAAATCTGAAGCTTAGGGTTAGGTTTCTCATTTGAAATTTCTTTTTGATGTTGCAGCATGGTTGGAGGTTAATTAAAGGAAAGAGTGTCAGGATGATTAAGATGGCATTAATAAGGGGCACCTGGGTGACTCATTGGTTTAAGCATCTGACTCTTAATTTTGGCTCAGGTCATGATCTCTAGCCCTCATCATGCTCCAGGCTTAGCTGTGAGTCTGCTTGAGGTACTCTCTCTCTCCTTCTGCCTCTGTAATTCCCTCATGTGCATGTGCACTCTATCTCCCAATAAAACCTCTTTTTTTTAATGGCATTAGTAAAATAATTCCAATTTTACACTGTGTGTTGGTAGTAACCCTGGTTTTAACTTTTCTCAGTTTCAGTTTCAGTTATTTTCAACTTATTTCAGTTTCAGTATCCACAAGTTTTTACTTTGAAGATATTAATAGTTTGCAAGGGCTTGAAAAAAATGTCTTCAACATCTCTTCTAGAGAGTTCAGTGCTATACTAATGCAGTCATTGAGATTTTTTTTTAAGTTAAATACTGATAAGAAAGAAAAATTTTTTTAAAAGATTTTATTTATTTATTTGACAGAGACACAGCCAGAGAGGAAACACAAGCAGGGGGAGTGGGAGAGGGAGAAGCAGGCTTCCTGCTGAGAAGGGAGCCCGACGCAGGGCTCCATCTCAGAACCCTGGGGTCGTGACCTGAGCCAAAGGCAGAGGTCTAAAGACTGAGCTGCCCAGACACCTGGAAAAATATTTTTTATAAAATTCTTACATTTAACTTGTACTTAGAGCATGTGAAGGTTATTAATATAGTAGGAAAGTAAACTTTGCTACCTGTAATAATTTTGTTAAAACAACACTTGCAATATAAGTAAATTAGATGTATAAGGAACAGAAATTGCGGTTTTTCTACAATAGTTGCCACTGAGCAATTTATATTAAAAACCGAACAAGCAAAAAAAGCTTACCAAAGTATTCATACAAGATCAATTACATAGAATGACTGGTTATGGGAGAAATTTGTCTGTCGTCTGGTGATTAAAAAAAAGAAAAGTGGATTGCTGCTGTTCACATTATGTTGAAGGTAATGGTTGAAATTCCCTATTTATTTTGCTTGATTTTATGATGACTCTACTCACTTTTGTGGAATTAATCAGTTGCTATGTGAAGTATCACTTAAATAGTGTGCGCCATTTGATAATGAAACACTCTATGTTTTGTAATTCTTATGCAGAATTATTCTCTATGATGATAGACCAGGTGCTAAGTCCCTCGTATTGAATCTTTTTTGCCCAATGAGATGTAGGACAATCTTCTGCATAATGAAAATTTGTCTTCAAAGGATGGTATTGGTGGGGGCCCCAAGAACAAAACATTCAGAAGAAACAACATTTGAATTGGGTACCCTGAATGTGAAGAGAAGATAGATATTTATCAAGTATTTATTGACCTCTTTATATGTGCTGGGTGCTGTGCTAGGTGCAAGGATACAGTGATATGCAAAAACCACACATGTACACCACACATGTAACTTTAATGGGACAGTATTGTTGGAGAGATCACCAGTTAGTTTCACAATATTAAAACAATTGCAACAAATGGAGAAATAAGAAGTATAGTAAGTCTGAGGTAGCAAGAGACTCTGTAATTGAAGAATTAGATAAGGAAAGCCTTCCCTTTGGCAATGACACGCTTAAATCTTAGGGATAAGTAAAAGTTAACTGGGTAGAGATAGGAGGAAAGACTGTCTAGACAGAGAGAATAGTGGGTATGTAGAAGGAAATGAAAACCCGTTTGGCTGAAGTTTAGTAGTTCTTAAGATTGAACACGTTAAATTGGCAGCAGTCCATGCCTGACATTCTAAGCCAGGGCTTTTATTTAGAAGTACAGTATCAGAAATGTGCTTTTAATATTAAAAGCTAAGATACACAATTCTGTTCTTGATATATATCCAACAAAAATGCACGTACATGATTCATAATAGCCAAAAATTAGAAACAGCTTGTCCATCAACATAGAGTGGATAAATAGATATAATAACACAATAGAATGTTATGCAATGAAAATGAATGACTAAAACCACATGTAACATGGAGAATTTCACAAATGTTATGAGTGAACGAAGCAAAGGCCAAAAAACATAGACTGTATTAGTCCATCAGTATGAATTTCAAACATGCAAAATTAAGTGATAGCATATAGAGATACATATTGAGGTTCAAAGTCTTTTTTAAACAGCTTTACTGAGGAATATCGCACACCACCAAGTTCATCCATCGTAAGTATACAGTTTGGTAATTTGTAGTAAGTTTGTATTACCACTTGCACAACCACTACCACAGTCCAGTTGACAGTCAACGCTATAAAAGGCTAGTAGTGGTTACCCTTAATGGGGAAGGAGGAGGTTTATAGTTGGAAAGAGTCATGAGAAGGATTTCTTTCCTGGGTGTTTGGTTTTTAATATCATTAAGCTCTAGGTTTTATGTCTTTTCCGTATGTGTGTTATAATGCAGTTTTAAATTTTTTAAAATTGTTTTAGACAGGTTACACTTGTAACAGGTAAATTATCACTTCCCATCTTTATTATTATTATTATTATTATTATTATTATTCTCCACTATAATGCAAGCTCCACTGGGATAGGGACATTTTCTGACATGTTCATTAGTTTATCTCAATACTTTTTGAATGCATACATAAACCCGATTATTGAATCCTGATTCAGATCCACGTCCAGTGAATTTCAAAGCCTTAAATCATTAGTCTTTTAGAGCGTTAGAGTTAGGCAAAACCTTGGAGATTATCTAATGAATATAATCATTTCTCATTATACAAATGAGTAAATTAGTGCCTAAAATAACACTGGTGTTTTTTTTTTTTTTAAGATTTTTTTTTATTTATTTGACAGAGAGAAACACAGCCAGAGAGGGAACACAAGCAGGGGGAGTGAGAGAGGGAGAAGCAGGCTTCCTGCCAAGCAGGGAGCCCGATGTGGGACTCGATCCCGGGTCTCCGGGATCATGACCCGAGCTGAAGGCAGTAGCCCAACCAGCTGAGCCACCCAGGCGCCCCATAACACTGTTGAACTACCAGTTAAGAGTTTGTCTCCAACCCCTGAGTCTAATGTTCTTTTCATTACAGCATGGCATAGCAGTGTTGCCACTTAGCCATATATAGCTGCCTTTTACGTAGTCCATCATATAAATAATGGAAATGTCTTTGCTTTCCTTTTTAATCCTTTTTAGTCCAATTTTTAAATTTTTTTTAAAGATTTTATTTATTTGACAGAGAGAAACAGCTAGAGAGGGAACACAAGCAGGAGGAGTGAGAGAGGGAGAAGCAGGCCTCCTGCCAGTAGGGAGCCCGATGCGGGGCTCAATCCCAGGACCCCGAGACCACGATCTGAGCGGAAGGCAGATGCCTAACAACTGAGCCACCAAGGCCCGCCTCTATTCCAATTTTTAAAGTTCACTGTTAGTTTTAGGCTTTCAAGTACTATACATTAGTGTTAAATAGTTAAGGCTTAAGGGGTTGTTATCCTTTGAATTGTCCTAGTATTCAGTAAACATTACCTAATATGTTAGCTATTAATAATACTGAAGTCATTTAGATTAATGAAACAGGAGAGTTTCCCGAAATATACCCAATTATATGTGGAAAATTAGTATATGATAATGGTAGTATGTCAAATTGATATAAAATGATGAATTATTAGGGTGCCTGGTTGGCCCAGTCAGAAGAGCATGTAACTCTTGATCTTGGGGTTGTGAGTTTGTTTTTATTTTTTTAAAATGTTATTTACTTGAGAGAGAGACAGAGAACACAAGCAGAGGGTGAGGGACAAGCAGACTCCATGCTGAGCAGGGAGCCTGACTTGGGGTTCGATTCCAGAACCCTAAGATCATGACCTGAGCTGAAATCAAGAGTTGGATGCTTAACTAACTGAGCTACCCAGGCACCCTTGGGTTTATGAGTCTGAGCCCCACATTGGGTGTAGAGATTACTAAAACAGAGAGAGATGAATTATTAAATAAGTGGCAATACTGCATCAGATAAGAACATACCTGGTTTATAAGAAGCAACCCTAAAATCAATGGCTTCATTAAATAGTAGTTTATATTTCTCACATAATATGAAATCCAAGGATATATAATCCAGGACTAAGATGGCAACTTAATGTCATCAAGGACTCGGGCTCATTTTTTCTTTTTACTCTGCCATTTTGGGTAGGTGGCTTTCATTTCCATTGTATCAAGGTAGGTGATTCCCCTCTAGGTATTACATCTAGATTCCTAGCAGAAAGGTGAAAGAGGCCAAAATGATCTTGTCAGGGGTGCCTGCGTGGCTCAGTCATTAAGCAGCTGCCTTTGGCTCAGGTCATGATCACAGAATGAGTCCCGGAATGGAGCCCCACCTCAGGCTCCCTGTTTGGCGGGAAGCCTGCTTCTCCTCTCACTCCACCTGCTTGTGTTCCCTCTCTAGCTGTTTCTCTCTGTCAGATAAATAAAATCTTTAAAAAAAAAAAAATGATCATGTCAAAGTTGCCCTTCTTTAGAAATTGCACTCCATGATTTCTCCCTGTATATTGGGACAGAACTACATCACTTGGACACCCTTGCTGCAAGAGTCTGGAAAAGTGTTCTAAGCTGGGCATATTACTGCCTTAAAGTCACAGTTCTGGGTCGCCTGGGTGGCTCAGTTGTTAAGCTTCTGCCTTTGGCTCAGGTCATTATCCTGGAGTCCCAGGTTCAAGCCCCGCATCCAGTGTTAGTTCAGATTATGAGCAGATCTGATTTAACTGATAAACATGAGCATGGCTTTCTCAATTGTTAAAATATTGAAATGCATTCTACCATTGGTAAATAGTTTTATGGTTACTGCATTAGCACTGAAGTTAATTAGGTAAATCGTGGTAGAGATTTATTATTTATATTGTGACATTCATTGGTAATGGACCTTTTGTTGTAAGGGCATAGGAGAAACATTTGCAACATCAGTTAGCTTGTTCTTTGTCATGGTAAATAACGTTGCTACATTTTGCTTTACCTATGAAACAGTTTCATGCCCTAACGATGGCTACTTCTAAAATAGTTTCATTTTTCATTTTTAAAAATAAAACATTTTTATTTGGTTTTACTTTTAGTGCATTGTAATTCTTAGGTAAAAAGTAAATACATCGTTTTAGTATTTTAAAATAGAATTTATAACTAAATATTAATAATGGATACCCCAAAACTGTTTGACACTGTCTGCTATCAATGCAGAACATGTGCTTACGTGACCCAGCAATTCCATATGTGCACCAATACATAAATTCAGCACTGTGCAATGGAACTTTGTGCAATGATGGAAGTAGTCTGTATTCTTTTTTGTCTGTACAGCAGGTGTGTGGCTTTTGAGTACTTAGAATGTGATTAATGCAATTGAAAAAGTGATTCTTTTTTTTTTTTTTTTTTTTTTTAAGTAAGCTCTCTGCCCAAACGTGAGCCTTGAACTCACGACCCTTAGATCAAGAGTCCCGTGTTCTACCAACTGAACCAGCCAGGAGCCCCTGATTTTCAGTTTAATTTTATTTAAACTTAAGGAGTCACCTGTGGTACTGTATTGTTCAGAGTGAGTATTTATAACCACACCATTAATGATACACAAAATTGGAAGTAATCCAAATAGACAAATTATGGCACTCTCACACAATAGAATATAATTAGATTGAAAGATCTATAACTACATGTAAAATTATGGATGATCTCAAAAACAGAATGCTTAGCAAAAGAAGCCAAACACAAAATAGTACATACTTTATGGTTCTATTTATATAAAGTGAAAAACAGAATGTTGG
>PITA01026359.1:12821-22833 GCA_004023965.1 Spilogale gracilis
GGGGGGGGGGGGGGGGACGACACCAGAAAGAAGTGTTAGCAAAATGTTGGTAAGCTTCTTAACGTTCCTTTTAAGTGTCATAAAACGTTCCTTTTCCAGTGTTCTAAAACTGGAAAAATATGATAATGAACTTTAGCTTGGAACATTCCTTAAAACATTCTGAAATGTTTTTGATACTGTGCAAGAATTAACATAAAACAAGTGATTTTCATTTCTGAAATGCAAACATGACTCATTGCAGGTTATATGAATGATGAATGCAAACAGTGATCAGAAATTCAGTGTTGAAGATTGGAAGTAGTTAAATTCATACTTCATCCAAAAAGCAATCATGTTCACTTAAAGATCATAGTTCAAAGATTTGCAGTCATCATTGAGAAGATTTAAAAGATGATATATTGGGCGCCTGAGTGGCCCAGTGGGTTAAAGCCTCTGCCTCCGGCTCAGGTCATGATCTTAGGGTCCTGGAATCAAGGCCCACATCGGGCTCTCTGCTCAGTAGGGAGCCCGCTTCCTCCTCTCTCTCTGCCTGCCTTTCTGCTAACTTGTGATTTCTCTCTCTGTCAAATAAATAAATAAAATCTTTTTAAAAATCATATATCATTTTCAACAAGAATTTGAAATAGTGTTTTCTATAAATTTCACCTGATGTTTTAATATTTTAGAAGTACCATTTACATTGTTAACACCAACTACTTTGTGTTAAGTACAAAGAAGGATTTTTAGGCATGAAATGTTTAATAAAACTTTGTAATTTAGATTTATGGTCTCACTTATAAAACATATCTGACAAAAACAATGTAAATTTCAATCATTACCACAAAGCTTCAATTGTTAAACATAAAAGTGTCTTAATAATTTACTTAAGATGGGGCGCTTGGGTGGCTTAGTTGGTTAAGCGACTGCCTTTGGCTCAGGTCATGGTCCTGGAGCCTCGGGATCGAGTCCCACATCAGGCTCCCTGCTCGGCGGGAAGCCTGCTTCTCCCTCTCTCACTTCCCCTGCTTGTGTTCCCTCTCTGGCTGTATTTCTGTCTGTCAAATAAATAAAATCTTTAAAAATAATAATAATTTACTTAAGAGGCAAAATATCACAATTTTTAAAATAGCTTAATGGCTTTCATTGTTGCTATGGAGCTGAAGGTAACATCAAACTTTATTGTAGGTGTTCCAAGGAAAATGATTCCAGTAAAAACTGTATGGAAACTTTATTGCGTTTTGAACAGACAATAATTATGCTACAGAAGAAATCTGGAATTATAGCCAAAGTTTAGAAAGATTTCCAGATGTTTTAAATTGGCACAAAGTAACTTCACTTGCATATCTCTAAATGATGCAATAAAGATATAAGTGAATGAATCACTTTATTACTATCATATATTTATGATCACAAAGGTAAAATTTTCTGAGAAAGTTAATATCTGAAGAGCTCAGAATTACGATAATGTAATTAGCATTATATTTTAGCTTCAGTGGTAGGCTGTAGTTTCAGAACTACAAAGGTGATTTGAAAATCATACTAAGTCTTGCTTGGTTTCTACATTAGAAATTTGGAAATCAGGAGCCCCTGAGTGGCTCAGTCATTAAGCATCTGCCTTTGACTCAGGTCATGACCTGGGAGACCTGGGATCGAGCCCTGCATTGGGCTCTCTGCTCGGTGGGAAGCCTGCTTCTCCCTCTCTCACTCCCCCTGCTTGTGTTCCCTCTCTAGCTGTGTTTCTCTCTATCAAATAGATAACTAAAAAATCTTAAAAAGAAAAATTGGAAATTATAGCAAATGTTTAGAGTATGAAAATATTTTTAGAAATTTGGCCTAAGTAAAAGATACTTGATCAAACATTATTTGAGGTTTCAGTTTGAGAGTTTTTTGAATGAGATTAATACTCAAATAAGTAGACTGAGTAAAACAGATTGCCCTCCATAAGGTGGGCGGATGTCAACTTGAAGGCCTATTGACTAGAACAAAAAGGCTGACCCTCCTTCGTTCCCAGCCCCCAGGAGAGAGTTCCTCCTGGCAGACTGTCTTCTGGCTGGGACATCTTGTTTTTTTTCCTCCCTCTGGACTCAGCTTCTTGGGTTTCAAGCCTACCAACCTTTGGACTGGAACCTCACAATTCATTGGCTCTCCTGGCTCTCCAGCTTGCCTTCTTACCCTGCATGTCTTTGGACTTGTCAGCCTCTGTAATTATGTGAGGTAATTCCTCATAATAAAACACTTTGCATATATATTTATATATTTAGTATTGGTTCTGTTTCTCTGGAGAACCCTAATACACTTTTTTTCCTTACGCATAGTCTTTTTTTTTTAACGATTTTATGTATTTATTTGACAGAGAGAAACAGGGAACACAAGCAGAGGGAGTGAAAGGAGAAGCAGGCCTCCCGCCGAGCAGGGAGCCCAATGTGGGGCTCGATCCTGGGACTCTGGGATCACGACCTAAGCCGAAGGCAGTTGCTTAACCAACTGAGCCACCCAGGCACCCCACTTATGCATAGTCTTAAAACATGGACATTTTATATAATCTTATTCTAAGTATACTTCAGTGTTTATTGATTTTTCAGAAACCTATGTAAGAGAAAATAGTTATATAACATTTACCTTTTTAAAACATAGGGGATGTAAATCTGCAAGTGTGTCATCATACTGGAGAGCAGCTTGTCACACAATACGGCTGACTAAAAGCTCCCCTCCACTCCTGAATACTGCTTGGATAGTCACTGTTCCTCAAACCCGGGTGTGGGCTAACTGACACCCAGTGGGGTTTTCTGGTCATCTGACCCTCTAAGTCTGGCAGTGCAGTCGGATACAGGGCTTATTTTCTTGGAAGCTGAATCACAGCAATGCCTAGCTCATAGGTTCATCTAACACTTCGGTTATGCAAGATCTGTTATTATGAAATAAATTTTCTTGTTTTACTATTGTTCTGGCCTGGTGCTTTGGAGATTATTTTCCTCCCTTGAGAAGCTAGGAAAAAGAGACTCCTGGCTGTTTCCTTCCCATTACCTTCTAAGTCTGCCCTATCTTCTCTGTATTTGGACTTTTTCCTAATACTGTTCAGCCTTTGCTTATTCAGTGTGGTAGCTCTCTAATACTAATTTAATGTGTAATCATCATATTTCTCTGTTCTTCTAAATTAAGTCTAACCCTGAGCTTCTTCAGGCCTGGCTAAATAGGACTTCCAGTATGAGTGGAATATGGGATTCTAACCCCTTCAGTGGATCTTACGAGAACCCCTGGCCTTGCTGGATGCCAAGGATCGAATGTGGTTCTTTGAGTTTCCCATTGTTCCCATTGCTTCTTTTAGAGAATGCTCTTGGGGAGTGGTTCTTCATCAGGCCCTGTTTGGTAAAGTTCATCAGAATGCCCTCAGTACTGGGGCGCCTGGGTGGCTCAGTTGGTTAAGTGACTGCCTTCAGCTCAGGTCATGATCCCAGAGACCCGGGATCGAGCCCCACATCGGGCTCCCTGCTCGGCATGAGGCCTGCTTCTCCCTCTCTCACTCCCCTTGCTTGTGTTCCCTCTCTGGCTGTATTTCTCTCTGTCGAATAAATAAATAAAATCTTAAAAAAAAAAAAAGAATGCCCTCAGTACCATCTCCCCACTGACCACAGGCTGACACAGCACAGAGACTTCTGCTTTGCTGTCAGGGCCCCTGCACTTATGCCAGCCTTGGCCACTCTGGACACAGACACATTAAAGAGATACATCCAAACCTTTTCTCTTGCCCCTTTTTTTTGGAGGTGGGGAAGGGCACAGGGAGAAAGAGAATCTTAAGCATGTTCCATGTGGGGCTCAATCTTACAACCCGGAGATCATGACCTGAGCCAGAATCAAGAGTCAGATACTTAACCAACAGAGCCACCCAGGTGCCCCGACACATCCAGTCCTCTTAAGAAAACTCCCCAAACCCAATCCCCGTCCCAGTCCCTGGGACTCCTTTCACTATAACCAGGCTACTCCTTTTCTATCCCAAGTACCAATATCTTCTACATCCCTGTTCCTTTCTCAACACCAAGTTAATTCCTTTCAACGAAGTACTGGAAGAATTTTTTTGCATGACAGCGCCTGAGATAGAAAGGAGATGCAGCACACCACCACCCTCTCTACACACAACCAGTGAAGAACCCAAATTCTAGAACATAAAGTCTTAATTGGAAAATGTGTGATACCTCTCAAAATGAGAAAATACATGTCTATCATGAGTTACAGTCAAGAAAACAAGGCAAAGGTGATATTTCTTTTAAATATACTATGGGACATCTCAGACTTTAAGAAAAGATGTACACATTAATGTAATCAACATCTGTGTTAAAAAAATAGTGGCGCCTGGGTGGTTCAGAGCTCCCTGCTCAATGGGGAGCCTGCTTCCCCTCTCCCTCTGCTGCTCCTCCTGCTTGTGCTTTTCCTCTCTCTCCCACTGTCAAATAAAAAATGTTTTAAAAGATTAAAAAATAAAAAAATAAAGCTTAAGAAATAAAGCATTACTAACAGTTTGTATTCCATAATCATATTTTCCTTACTTTTCCTCCCAACAAAAATAAAGTCTTCCTAAATTTTGTGGTTATCATTTCCATGCATTTTGTTAAAATTTTATTACAATATTTTAAGCAATATATGTATGATAGTTTTGTATTGTTTTAAGTTTGTCAGTAGTATCTTCCAGTGTGTATTCGTCTGCATCCAGATTCATCTGTGGGAAGACAGCTGCAGATTTACATTTTCACTGCTGTAGAGAATTTCCTTGAACGAATGTACCACATCCCACTTACCCTTTCTCCAGTAGATGGGGTAGGTTGTAACGAAGTATGTATAACCAGGTATTACGTAGAATGTAGCTATGAACATTCTTTTTCATAGTGCCTTGTTGACTCAAGGAACATTTCTCTAAAAGAAACTTTACGTAGGAGTAGAATTGCTTGGTCCTAGGGCATGAACGTCTTCTACTTCAAAATCAGATGCAAATTGTTCTCCATGGTTGAGACACCAACATACCTTCTTACCTTTTGTTTCACATCTTTATGCCCAGAATTCTTAACTTTGCCAATGTAACAGTATTTCATTGTGGTTTTGATGTCCGTGATTACCAATGAAGTGGAACATTTTTCATATGTTTGTTAGCTATTCATATTTCCCTTTCTGTAAAGGGCTCTTGTGCTTGTTCATACCCTCTATCATCATTATCATTATTATTTTACAATATTAGGTTGTCTTTTTTTGTACTGATATAGGAGTTCTTTATGTGTTCAAGAAATGAATTCCTTGGGGTGCCTGGGTGGCTCAGTCAGTTCAGTGTCTGTCTTTGGCTCAGGTCACGATGTCATGTTAAAAAAAAAAGAAACTAATTCTTTGTCGATTTGCATTTGCAAATATAGTCTTTCAATCTGCAGCTTGTCTTCTTATTTTGCTTATGGTATTTTTGGATGTATAGAATTTTAAAACTTTAATAGAGCCAAATGTCTTTTCTTTCATGTGTGCTTTAATTTTGTTTTAAAAAACAACTCTTTTGGGGTTGCCTGGGTGGCTTGGTTGGGTGTCTGCCTTCAGCTTGGGTCATGATCTCAGAGTCCTGGGATCCAGCCCTCATCGAGCTCCCTGTTCAGTGGAGAGTCTACTCTTTCTGACCCTCCTCCCTGCTTGTGCTTATCTGTGCTCTCTCTGTGTATTACATGAATAAATAAAATATTTTTTAAAAATAAAAATAATTTCATATCACTCCCAAAGTTAAGGGTGTATGTCTAATATATGTTCAACATTCTTCTTTTTGCTGTTACAATATCTTCCAAGGATAAATTCACACTGGTGTAATGATATAAGTATTTCTGGCCAGAATTCAACTTGGTTTTCAAGTCATGCATTTTTTTTTTCCTTTTAAGGATTGTATGTATTTGACAGCAATACAGTGAGAGAAGGAACACAAGCAGGGGGAGGTGGAGAGGGAGAAGCAGGTATCCCGCCAAGCAGCAAGCCTGATTAGGGGCTCAATCCCAGGACTCTGGCATGAACCGAAGGCAGATGCTTAACGACTGAGCCACCCAGGCACCCCTTACAACCCATTCTTAGTATTTTTGCTCCTTTTAGAGTAACATAATCATGAGCAAGGCAGATGTTCTCTGGATAGGTATTTAAAAATTCCATATCCCACCATATAGTATTTTCTGATTCATTTTTAAGGTAATAAATTTCTCTTGACCTTATCTAAACATCCATGATCCTTTTCATCCTCCTCTTTAAAAAATACACTAATTTTCTTGCTTTTCCTGTACTTTGAAGTGTGAATAAGCAGCAGGATATGGAGCCTCGGCTTAGCCTGAGATGAAGTCTGAGTACATCTACCTACAGGATTGCTGGGCAGGCTCACCAGAAGCCTATTTCCATTAGGGCCTGAAAATCCTTGAAGGACTGAACTCATCCTTGAGGAAGAGAGAACCAGGCATAGTAAATTTGGTGCAGTTGCACATCTTTACTTTTCTGAGGGAAGAGGAAATTCTGTATCAAGTCTGAAACTTAGATTTGATTCACAGGTCAACAGTACATTCCCTCCTCCTTTCTTTCCCTGATGGAAAACAGATATGACATTAAAGTCAACTCAATAAGCGTTTTCAATTATATAGTATAAACTTTCTTCTTAACTCTGAGAATACTTTTATCTTCAAATACTTATGCTAAAATGTTTGACCACCAGACCACCCAGGTTCCAGTCTCAGCTTTATCACTTACCTGGGAGACATTGAGCAAATTATTTAACTTTTGTGCCTCAGTTTCTCTTCTTTTCTTTTTTAAAGATTTTATTATTTGAGAGAGTGAGAGAGAATATGAGAGGGGGGAGGGTCAGAGAGAGAAGCAGACTTCCTGGGAGCCTAGTGTGGGACTCAATCCTGGAACTCAAGGATCATGACCTAAGCTCACTCACTTATCCAACTGAGCTACCCAGGCATCCCTGTGCCTCAGTACTTGAACTGTAAAGTGAAAATAATAAAAGTAGTAGCTACTTAATAGGATTATAATGATGATTAAATGTTGATGTCTGTGTATGTTTGCATGTGTATATACAAATATGTCTGTTTCCCATTTGTCTGCTCATACAGCCCAGTAGCATTGAGCACACAAAGTATCTGGATGTTGGCTCCTAAATTCCATTCTCCATTAAAAAGAACCAAGACGCCTTGAGGAAATGGTTGATTCCAGGTGAGAGGCAGGGAAAATACAAGAAAGCCACAGGAAACTGTTTGAAGGAGCTCTCATCAACCAAATCTGGGACAATTTGAACATCAAAAAAAAAAAAAAAAAAAAAAAAAAAAAAAGCAAAGAGATATAACTCATTGAATAAAGAACAGGGCCATGGGGCACTTGTGGCTTAGTTGGTTAAGCATCCTACTCTTTTGATTTCAGCTCAGGTCATGAGATCAAGCGAGCCCCATGTCATGTTGGGCTCCACACATCAGAATTCTGCTTCTCCCCTTTTCCTTCTGCTCCTCCCCCCACTTGTGCATGCTCACTCTCTCTAAAAAAGTCTAAAGATTCTGTTCTGCCTTTCCCCCTACCTCATTATCTCTCTCTCTTAAAAAAAAAATAACAGCCACAGTGGTAAAGATAGATAAAGTTCATTTTTAAAGTAGAAAGTCATGTGGAAGTAGAAAGTCATTCCCTAAATGAGGGAATTAGAAAAGCATCATTTGCCAACCATAATAATTATGGATGCTAAACTAGTGGATGAAAGTTTGGGGAATAATAATATTTACATAGTCTCAGAATATCTTTCCACAAGATACATTTAAGTACAAAGAATAAACTAGTAACTTGACAGTGGAGAAATCTGGTTGATACCACCTTAACCAATATTAAAGATAATGTCACTAATATTGGGACAAACCAATATTATATGCCTTCTGAAGCACTGATGAGAACTCAGCATCAGAAAAAAAATGCAACACAAAACAACTCAGCATCACTTCTGTGGTATTCATGCCAAATCAGTTAGTCTGAATCTAATCATGAGGAGCTACCAGACAAATCCAAACTGAGGGACTGTCTACAACACAACTGACCTGTGCTCTTCAAAAATAACAGTGTTGGACACCTGGGTGGCTCATTGGTTAAATGCCTGCCTTTGGCTCAGGTTATGGTCCCAGAGTCCTAGGATTGAGTTCCACATCGGGTTCCCTGCTTAGCTGGGAGTCTGCTTCTCCCTCTGCCTGCTTCTCTCCCTGCTTGTGTTCTTTCTCTCTCTGACAAAGAAATAAATAAAATATTTTCAAAAAATTAAAAAATGTATCAATGTCATTTACCACAAAGAAAGACTGAGAAACTGTGCTAGGTGAAAGGATGTTAAGGAAACATGACAACTGAAGGCACACATAATCTGGGATGTTCTTCTAATTTAGAAGATATTTTTAGGACAAATGGTGAAACCTGAATGTGGATTAGATAATAGCATTACATCAATTACAGTTTCCATGATTTTAGGAAAAACTCACTATTGAGGTATTTAGGGATAAAATGATAACTTATTCTTGAATGGTTCAAGAAAAAATTACATATAGACACGTATGAAGAGGATAGGGAGAAACAAATGTAAAATGTTAACAATTGGTGAATCTGGGTGAAAGGTCTTTGTCTTATTTTTGCAACTTTTCTCTCTGAAATTCTGATTTGTTTATTACCCTGGTTATGGTAATGGTTTCATGGGTGTATGCATATGTGAAAACTCATTGAACTGTATACATTAAATATATGCAGTTTTGTTTATCAATTGCATATCAATAAAATGGAAAAAATTATAATGTATGTAAAAGCTTAGAATAGTGTCTGTCACATAAGTATATGTGTGTTTGCTATCATTATAAGGATAGATTAGAAACCTATAGTATGTGAAGATATAAGAATGTAAGGGTAAAGATCATGAACATAGGTGACATTTTTCTTAGATGGTCACAAGTCCCAGGAATCCCAGGACTTGGGATAATTTATTTTAGTGTCTAACATAGCCTGTACCTTTTTTTTCACTTGGAAAGAATTGAAAAGCATATGATCTTTTTTTTTTTTTTTAAAGATTTTATTTATTTGACAGAGGGAAACACAGCCGGAGAGGGAACACAAGCAGGGGGAGTGAGAGAGGGAGAAGCAGGCCTCCTGCCGAGCAGGGAGCCCGATGTGGGGCTCGATCCCGGGCCTCCGGGATCATGACCTGAGCCGAAGGCAGTCGCTTAACCAACTGAGCCACCCAGGCGCCCCGAAAAGCATATGATCTTAAAGTGGAAAGTAAAAAAACGGCATTTTATCTGAAAGGAATGGAAAGATTTTGTAGGCGGATCATAATCACACCATCTGGTTAACTCAAGAGAAATCCTAGAACTTAGATTCCACATTTTTTATCAGCTGCGTATGGTATAAGATAGAACTGTAAGCTAAAAATATCTAATCATTTTTGTCCTACTATTAATAAGCTAATTGAAAATGCCATCGATTGCAGTGCTAATCCTAAGAATCAGAGTCCATTATGGTTTGTATTTCTCAAGTTCAGATGTGCAAGACAAATTTATTTCATGTAAGAAGTAGGCAAATTGGCACCATAGTGTCTCAAATTAAATAAATTTTAGTTTTAGTTTTTTTTTTTTTTAAGATTTTATTTATTTGACAGAGAGAAACACAGCCAGAGAGGGAACACAAGCAGGGGGAGTGAGAGAGGGAGAAGCAGGCTTCCTGCTGAGCAGGGAGCCCGATGTGGGACTCGATCCCCGGTCTCCGGGATCATGACCTGAGTGGAAGGCAGTCGCTTAACCAACTGAGCCACCCAGGCGCCCCTAAATTTTAGTTTTTAAATGCAATCATACTCAGTGATCCTCAACCAGGTACAATTTTGCCTTCAGCGGATATTTTGGAAGGTCTGGAGACATTTTTGGTTGTCACTATTGGGTGGAAGGAAGGTGAGGAGGGGAGGGAATGTTACTGGCATCTAGTGTTAGAAATCGGGAGATGCTACTAAATCCTACAATGCATGGGACGGCCTCCTACA